>JACVVK020000037.1:1310000-1382500 GCA_018292915.2 Batillaria attramentaria | reverse complement strand
CGGTAACAGTCGCTTACGTTGAACGGGCACTCGTAACATGCCTGGAACATGTGTATGTAATGTATACAGTCTCACGCAAAAGAAACAAAAAACAAAACAGAAAATGGGCACTGTACGCAAGAAAATAGTCAAAAGGCCAATAACTTTGGTCTCTGGTTTTGAGTGGCAGTAACATTACCTTCATTTATTATTGTTTGCCCTGTTTAAGGCACAGGTCGAAACAGGGAATGTTAGCTGTGAGATGTATCGTCTAAGACAAGACAAGTGGTTTATGCCTTAAAAGCCCATGCAAAAATCGCAAGTTTACTTGAAATCTTCAGATCACTAGAAGCCACTTCAAGCCACTATTACGCATTCTGCAGCAATCTCGGGCCTAGCGGAGAGGGCCCACGCCTTCTGTAATAGTGGTTTTAAGTGGCTTCTACTGGTGTGCAGTGGTTTGTTCCTTTTAGCCAGCCTCATCATATAGTGAGCACGGGGTGGTCGAGCGTTAAAATATTAATTTTCTCTCTTTTTGTGGCTTCTAGTTGTTTGTACATGTACTTCCACTTGGTTCGCTTTCTTTTCCGGTTATCTTCCTTGCCATAGATAAAGTAATTGTTAATCCCTTTTCATGTTGTTGTCAAGCGGCGTCTATACCTTAGACAGAGTACGGTACCATTCGACCGTGAAGTTGTAGTGACACTCCATGGTCTGACCGGACACGCATGGCCGAACACACGGATGATCGACCGGTCCTGTGAAACAAATCATCATCATTATCATCATCATCAGAATCATCATCGTCATCGTCGTCATCATCGTCATCGTCGTCGTCATCATCATCATCGTCATCGTCATCTAGCGGTTGTTGGTGGTGGTGGTGGTGGTGGTGGTGGTGGTGTGTGTGTGTGTGTGTGTGTGTGTGTGTGTGTGTGTGTGTGTGTGTGTGTGTGTGTGTGTGTGTGTGTGTGTGCGTGCGCGCGCGCGCGCGCGCGCTTCTGTTGGTGTTGCCGTCTGTTATGCTACAGGATGAATTACGAAAGTGCAAGGGGAGTCAGGGTGGCCGAATGGTAGAGCTTTGGGCTTTCAATGTTCGGATCGTGAGTTCGATTCCCGGCTGGGGCTAAATATTTGTGCTGGCCTTTTTCTCGTTACACCGTCTTTGATATCACCCATGCTTGGTGAAAAAGGACATTAAACTTCAAAACATCCACTCACCCACGAAAGCGCAGGGACTGCGTTTGTTCTCTGCAGCCCTCTTCGGCCCTTCCTCGAGGGTATGGGCTCGCACCGATAGAAAGATTTCGGTCGCTGTGTCTTTTTCTTGGTGTAAACCACAACGAAACCAACATCAGGCTAGTAACGTAAGAAACCTGACGGTGTGCATGGTTTTAAGCTCTCCGATGGGATCCCCTATGGTGCATGTCGTAGTGTTAGAGTTGGACATTTTCGACTGACACGCGTGCAACGTAGTGAGAGCGGGTTACGTACACGTATATTTTCATGGATCGTTAGTCATTTACCATTATATCCTTGACTCATATTAATATTTGTCCAGCCATCAAATAGATATTCACGACTCGATTTTTTTTTTCTATGGAGCGAACCCTGACCCTCGAGAAAATAAAAGGGGGTCGCCCGGACTAGGACAGTGCTGCTGTTACTTGTGCCAATAGACGACTCCAATGACTCGGCATGCCCCGAGGCCAAAGCCCCGCCACTTTACTCTGCCGTGTATTGGCAAAAGACAGTAAGTCCACGACGTCATTTTATGGGGGGAAAAAAGGGTGATTTCAAGATGAAAGAGATCGACGTAATGGTCTTTTTCTTAAAATGACGTCAGTGGACTTACTGCTTTCTTTCCGCGTTAGAGTCGTAACGAACTACATGTGCTGCCCTGTTTGTAGTGTCCAGCAAATAAAAGTTTGCCAGACCATGCCACGTGTTGTACCGCGGCGGCACGTGATTGGCTAAATTCTGGGAGTTCGCCCTTTTTGATTGACAAGAGTGGAGTGGTCTATTAATGTAAGTCTTGTCTGGTAACTGGGAAGTCTGTCTCTTTTCAGTTTGGAAAAAAAATGTCATCCCTGGGGGGCAATGTGTGTGTGTGGGGGGGGGGGGGCGAGATGGTGGTGTTTTACGGCTTGATTGCACCAGCCGCAAAATGCGTACATGGCCAACGTATGTACCACGGCGGTGCGTGTGAAAACAGATGCACATTTCAAACATAGAAAAGTAGGTCAGAAAGAACTCTGAATCCTTTGTACCGCGGCAGAAAAATGTTTGCATTTGGCGTTCCTTGACAGGGACTGTCAAATATTGACAAGGACTTATGTTCCCGTTTTAGTTTCTAGTTCAGTTTTAATGAGCGTGCCTGCTGCATCATAAACCGGTTTCCTCTGAACTGAACACTGTTTGGTTCCTATTGGTCAAACTGAGACCACGGCAAAGCTAGTGAGCCATTTGTGAAATACTGTTTGTGGTTAATTTGTTTTAGGTGTGTTTTGGGTGTGCGTATACCATCACAATGTTTATCAGTCACGCGTATTCAGTTTCCATATAGGAAAAGTGTGGTATTTGTCATTTCCAAGGTGCAGTCTTTCCAGCTTGCCTCCTAAGAGTTAGGGGAGGCTCTGACAGTTTGGGGGCCAGGGAGGTGCTTGGTTCAGTGGGGTTTTTTTTTGCGCGGATTTGCGTGTAGAGCGCACGTAATGTTGTGGAATATGCACACGCGGTTCCTAATGTCAAGACAAAAGTTCAAACAGTCACCAATGGACGACTACACTCCTGTCAATCAGAAGGGTCGAGCCACCAAAATTCAGGCAATCGCGTCCCACGGAATAATAAGCACAACACATGGCTTTTGCCATACACTACAACGAGGGAAGCACGTGTAGTTTGATATGATTGAAACATGGACAGAAAGCAGTAAGTCCATTGAGAAAGCAGCAAGTCCATTGACGTCATTTGAAGGAAAAGACCATTACGTCAGTCTTTTTAAGTTGTTTCTCTATAGAGAAACAACTTTATGAGACGGGGCAGATTTTGCTACGCGCAGCAGCAAGTTTCAGTGATACAAAACAAGACTGTGACGTTTCTCCACACAATACTTACTTTCACGCACACAGTGACGTAACGAAATCTGCGTCATAGACACCTTACGTGCACACTATGCTGCTGCGTTCTTTTGGCGGGAGTTGTGAGACGTGTGTCTGTGTGTGTGTGTGTGTGTGGACGGATGTAATGATGGCTATCTCCTAAACCACCTCGTTGGAGGCCTTTTTACTTTGAGATAAAATGGGAATTCACCTTCTCCAGACCTACCTTTCACGATTTTTAGCCTACTGCATTTTCAGAAGAGTTATCGCCGATTTTTAAAAATCGGTCATGTTACGAATTTTTTCGCAAAAAATGTTCAAATGGCTTCGTTTTCTGAAATTGGGAAGATCATCCAATTATACTGCCTGTTTTCATAGCACAGCTCTGTAGCTCTGACAGGTTTTGTGTAAGAAAAATATTTCCGAGGTAGGGGTGGTTTGCATGTAAGGCCAAATATCTATGAAAAGACTCCTTCAAATTACTCATCATTCCGGTATTTTTGTCACTTTTGCCAACTGCACATATGACATGAACTACTGCACTATTATAGCTTTAGTATTAAGAATAGCAGAGCTTTTAGATAAACACATTTTTCACGTTTCTGCGAGAAGCGCCGGTCAAAAAAGTTCCAATTTTGCAATTTCGTAAGTACAGTCCAAGGCACTTAAGTCCACGTTTCACCAGCTCTCTAGATCTTCCAGATTTTATGCAAAAATTAATTTAGTCACGGAAGCCACAAAAGCAACAAGGAAATCGCAAGATATGTAGAAGTATCATCTGTCAGACGAGCAGCGTGAGGCTGACGTCAAATGTTTGGTTCACAGACAAAATCTGCAAGTATCGTCACTGCTTCCGACATTTCATCAGCCCTCTAGATCTTCCAGATTTCATGTGAAAAATAATTCAGTCGGAGAAGTCACAAAGCCAACAGGGAAATCACAAGACATGAACAAGCATCCTCAGACGATCTCAGTGCTAGAGGCTGACGTCAAAAGTTTACTTCACGGAATTGACGTCATCTCTCTCTCTCTGTATGACGACTTGCCTGAGGCTGACGTCAAATGTTTAGTTCACGGAACTGATGTCTCTCTCTCTCTCTCTCTCTCTCTCTCTCTCTCTATTGATGGTAGAGCGTTGGACTTTCAATGCTTGGGCCGAGAGTTCGAATCCCGGCCGCTGGGGCCAAATATTTGTGCTGGCCTTTTTCTCGTTGCCCCGTCTTTGATATCACCCTTATGTGGGGGAAAAGGACGTTAAACTCCTAAACACCCACCCACCCACCCTCTCTCTCTCTCTCTGTCTCTCTCTCTCTTTCCCTTCTTCCCCCACCCGGCCCCACCGCCAGTCACGTGGCTAGTCGGTCGAGGTCGTAGAGGATCTAGTGTCATTGGTAGAACTTGGAGAGGGGAGAACCGGCAACAATAACAACAAAACAGACAAAATAAAATGAAGTTTGGAGAAACAACTTTGTAGGACGGGGCCGTTCCTCCTTGTTTATCTTCAAGTCACCCCTTTTTCCCGTACAATGAGGTTATGGGCGTACACGGCAGAGTGAAGAGGCTGGGCTTTGGCGTTCCGGGACTTGCCGAGTGGAGTCGTCTATTCCGAGACACTGACGCCACTCTGGTTGGAGTTCGCTTTACGCTTGCCCCAAAGATTTTTTCGCACTGTTAACTACCTATGGCACCGGGGTAGATTTTATGGGGCGGGGCTTTGCCACTGTGGCCTTTCCTTGTTGCGTGTATCACTATTACAATGCAGAAAAGGGGTCAGTCGACCCCAAACCAACCAAGCAAACAGCCAACCGACAAAAGAGAACACAGATCGAGTCCCCCGCAAGCCTTTCGAGGGCGGTCGGTCGTCTTGTGTACTCGGGGCAAAAGAATGTTTTCCTTCTCGTATGTGGCACCGTTCATTCGGGCCGATCGTCGAGGGTTCTCTCCGGGTACTCCGGCTTCTTCCCCCTGTGCCGGCTTTGGAAATGTTCGACACACAATTTGAAAATGAATGCAATTCTAAATTCATAAACTGAAATTGCTGACCTGACCCTTTGTACCACGTGATTGTAATATGTTCCTGTCCAGTTTGTGAGAGAATGCGTGTGATTCACGTGAGCGTGCGTTGCTGGGTTCAGTTCGCGACGCTTTTAGCCAGTTGAAGAAATTGGGTAAAACGCCTAAACAATACACAGTTATGATCATTATTGTTATAATTATTTTCGGGTTCAGGGTACACAACGCATAAGAAATGAACGTGATCTTTCAGTTTTTGATCGCGCACTGTGTGTTGCCATAGTGTTTCTGGCACACTGTGACATGAAAAATAATGCTACCGCCAGTATTCGGCATGTATACTCAACGCATGCCACATAATTATAGCTTTTGTACATGTGTGTTGCCATTGTTTCTTCTGGCACACATAAAGAAGCTACTGCCAGTGTTTGACGCGTATAGTGACGCATGCTACATCCGCGCTGAAGCTTAGCGACCTCATCAATCCCCTTCATTCGCTTGATGCCCTTTTGTATATATAGTACCAAGGACCACGGGGTGCAATCAAAACGTGCCGCAAGTGTTTCCGGTACTACTTTACTTCAACAGTTTCGACGACGCCGGACTGCTCTCACGCAAAGCCATATGTTTGCATTGCTGTAACGCGCACGGTTACACGACTGTCAGTCTGCATGTTGCCGTACTCGGCTGCCTGCTGGCGGGCAACGGTTTTGGCGCACACGCAGCCAGCGGCGTTGCAAGGTTTGGGCAGTGACTGGTCAGTTGGCTGTACGGGCTGCCTGTGGCTAGCTGGCTGCCAGGAAAAATAGAACGGCTTTCTATTCCCGCGCCGGCACCGGCAAGGGGGATTTGCCAGCTGGCAGCCAGCGATTTAATTAGGGTTGCCAGCGTTGCCAGCCCTGCAAGTACCAATCCTGGCAACGTGTAGCAGCGGCCCTTAGTTCACTCAGTTCCTACCGAGTAAGTTTGGGGATGCGCACCAGTGGCCTCACTAAAATAAAATCATAATTAAATGTTGTCTGCGTGGCCCGATTTCATTTTGGTTTAGTCAGCGGGGGCGTTGCATTTTGGTTATCAGTCCTCGTGTTTGCTGCAGCATAAGCCTTTAAGGAACCGTCAGTCTTGCCCGATTTGCGCATACAGGGCCAACGCCGAAAAAAGAGTCAAAAACGTGGAATACTCGTTCGCGGTACGACTGAAATGTGTTAAGTCGTATGGTCGATAATCGGCCCCTTTTCTCACTTTCACGCCGACAGACCGAAGTCCGTTGGAGACACTGAAGGCTACTCAAATTTTGCACTGGAAACACTTGGTGCTACTGTTTTGGAAACACGTATCCATCTTGGCGGTGCTACTTTTGAATCGGAGTTGCACCGGAAGCACACGCGTCCATTTTGTGTACACACCGTTAGGACTGCTCATAATCATGTGACACCACCCTGAAAGAACGGCCAACGACACGATGAAACTGACACTGACAGCCGAACGACGGGCGGTGACGTAGGATGTCATCCTGATATTAGACAGGTTCAGCTTTCGACGATACGCTGTTTTGGCGATGTGATCCACTAACAATAATGAAACACACATGTGGACGATTTATGTTCAAACAGTGTGGCACGATGTAAATCATATACACATGTATTTTCTTTCATAACTTTTGTCAGTGAAGATGGATTTGCTAGGCAAGTTCAACTTTCAACAAAGCGCTGTTTTGGGGATTTGATGTCCTAACAATGAATATACATCACGGGGGTGAAACAAAATGGCCGGGAGTTTTTTCCGGTGCTATCTCGCTCCAGATCATTACACCGCCAATCAGCAAGTGCCCACGCCAGAGCACCGCGTTTTTCCAAATTCAAAACGCCATAGCCGGCACCGGAAAAACGCTTTGGATTTTAAGTTGTCGGTCAAAACGATTAGCACACACACACACACACACACACACACACACACACACACACACACACACACACACACACCAAAAATGATTGAATAAAAAAAATCACTACGACAGACTGTTATCGCAAACAAGTAAAACGGAGCTACAGAAAACCCGTACAAGCAACGCTATGCACTAATCTAGCTTTGTTTCTCAAACTCCAACACAAAAACGACTGTTCACATTGTTTACATGTGGTGCTGATAAGGCTGTTGTGCGCCTTTTTCAAGTGTGGTGTCAAAGCAGAACGGTGCCCCAGCTGTTGGGAGAAACACATGCCGTGATTTATATTCACTGATATATTTGCTGACATCCCCGCCGCTAGAATACCCTTGTGAATCTGCTGTTTGTAGTCCTTGGTTTTACCAGATACAAGAGTATTTTATTATTCCCGTGGACAACTTCCGTTCTGGCCATTACTCAAGGACAGACATAAGAACAGAAAAGCGCATTAGAAGCAATACCAATTAATATAACTTGAAATAGTATAGACATGGAAGCAAACACAGAGACATACAGCTATGTTTTAACTTTTTCACGAAAATGCACCCAGAGTTTGTGCACAGCGTAGCGTTGCCACGGCAACCACATACCTAGACCAATGCATCCAGCGTTTGTGCACAGCCCTTGCATACCGTTGCCACGGCAACCACATACCTACACCAATGCACCCAACGTTTGTCAGTGCACAGCCCTTGCGGCATACTGTTGACAACCATACACCTAGACCAATGCACCCAGCGTTTGTGCACAGCCCTTGCATACCGCTGCCAACCACATACCTAGACCAATGCACCCAGCGTTTGTCAGTGCACAGCCCTTGCATACTGTTGCCAACCATACACCTAGACCAATGCACCCAGCGTTTGTCAGTGCACAGCCCTTGCATACTGTTGCCAACCACATACCTAGACCAATGCACCCAACGTTTGTCAGTGCACAGCCCTTGCATACTGTTGCCAACCACATACCTAGACCAGTGCACCCAGCGTTTGTGCACAGCCCTTGCATACCGTTGCCAATCACATACCTAGACCAGTGCACCCAGCGTTTATCAGTGCACAGCCCTTGCATACTGTTGCCAACCACATACCTAGACCAATGCACCCAACGTTTGTCAGTGCACAGCCCTTGCATACCGTTGCCAATCACATACCTAGACCAGTGCACCCAGCGTTTATCAGTGCATAGCCCTTGCATACTGTTGCCAACCACATACCTAGACCAGTGCACCCAGCGTTTGTCAGTGCACAGCCCTTGCATACTGTTGCCAACCACATACCTAGACCAATGCACCCAGCGTTTGTGCACAGCCCTTGCATACCGTTGCCAATCACATACCAAGACCAATGCACCCAACGTGTGTGCACAGTTCTTGCATACCGTTGCCAGCCACATACCTAGACCAATGCACCCAGCGTTTGTGCACAGCCCTTGCGGCATACCGTTGCCAACCACATACCTACACCAATGCACCCAGCGTTTGTGCACAGCCCTTGCATACCGTTGCCAACCCACACACCTAGACCTGGGGCACTGAAGCGTGAGGACGGTGTTACCCGGCGCCCACCATTTTCAACAGTGCACAAACCACACCACCGTTTGCAAAAGAGGGACTTCAGCGACAAACAGCAACTGATGAAAACAAAACAAAACACAAAAAGCGAGAGAAAAAAACTTGAAGAACTGACAAATACTACATACGACACTAGCGACGCGAAACGACACTGTCGACCAAAAAATCCTTTTTATAAGGACTCAATAAATTGATTGACTGATTGATACTTCTTCAAAGAAGCTACTAGGTTTGAGGAGGCTGGGGTATTTGGGAGTTTCACGTCCTTTTCCACCACGTAAGGGTGATATCAAAGAGAGGGCAACGAGGAAAAGGCCAGTACAAATATTTGGCCCCAGTCGGGATTCGAACTCACGACCCGAGCATTGAGAGTCCAACGCTCTACAATTCGGGTATCCCAGCTCCCCACGAGGTTTGAAAGAAAGATCGGCGATATAATAATGATGATGATGATGATGATGATGATGATGATGATGATGATGATGATGATGATGATAATAATAATAATAATAATATTAATTGTGTATTGTGTTGGAGCTTTACCCAGTTTCTTATACTGGCTCATACTATACTGGCGCCGCGGACTGGACCCAACACGGACGCTCACGTGAATCACACGCATTCTTTCACTGACACACTGGACATGAACACATTACAATCACTTGATGCGAAGGTTCAACTCAGCTATTCAGTTAAATCAGTTTCGGAATTCAGAATTGACATTCTTTTCAAATTTTGGGGGGCTGAATTTAACATGTCCAAATCAGATATACCGCACGAACAACCGTGTTCCATCGTCACGCCAGAATTTACGACATTGTTTTGTCCGGGGCTTTCCGTGACGTCCATCGTCGATCGCTCAGTCACGGTACGTCACGCTCGGTCACGGTGGCTCCTGGTTGTCTTATAATCAATATTACTGTCATAAGTGGATCAACCCAGTGAAAGGAATACGAGACGTTACTGTAGGGAGGGGCCATGAATATTCGTGTGGACTGAGTTTCTGACGCGTGTTTGTTTTGATTGATTTGACTGACTGATAAACTCCGCACTGGCACAAACTAGTTTTACACTGTACACGAAGCACAACTTTCAGTTCGCGAGTTGTCGCCACGTTTATGAAACCGTAGGGCAAAATGAAGCCGGAAGAGTACAAGCGCAGACCACAACACTTTGAAGGCGAAGAAAAACAAACCCTAGAATATTGTTTTACGTGTGTACAGCAACGTAACGGCAGATTGTGTCTGAGGTGTACGTGTACACACACACACACACACACACACACACACACACACACACACACACACACACACACACTGACACGCCGGCACGCACACGCACACACGCGCGCGCGCGCACACACACACACACACACACACACACACTGACACGCACGCACACGCACACACGCGCACACACACACACACACACACACACACACACAGACTGAGGCAGAGAGAGAGAGAGAGCCGGAGATTAGTCCAGAAGCAACTTTCCGAACATGTAAAATGGATCTTTGGGGGGTTGTTTTTTGTTGTTGTTTTTTTATGTTTTTTTTTTTCATTATTTGTACGCTTGGAGAGGTGTGTCTGTCGGTTGGAAAGCGATGGTATATGATCCGTTTCTATCTGCTGCTGTTGTGGCAGTTTTCACTGGAAAAAAATTAAGAATAATTATTAAAACGTGACAGTTTTAGAGACCCCATTACATAACACAAAACCCTTGGTCAGTGTGGGGAGAGAGAGAGAGAGAGAGAGAGAGAGAGAGAGAAAACTTACCTGCAGACGCAGAAAAGAGCATTGAAGCTGTAACCGCTGTCAGCAGCAACATCATAGTGACTGGAAACATGTGACACCTCACGATAACTTTCGTCTAAGAAGAAATCGCACTTTGTCAGTGGTTCAGAAGGAGCAACAGCACAAACAGCAGACCACGTAGAAAACGTAGTTCGATGCGTCAGATATGACAAGTTCAAGTTCCTATGACCGCTTCAGCAGCGGACTGTGCGGAACTTCCGACGTTTGTAAATCCAGATCTGCCCGCTGCGTTACCGGGCGCGCGCCGTCTCCTTTCTTCTGCCTGGATTGGCCCGGGTTACTGGGAGTTTTAAGCGTTCCCAGCATGACCCCATGCAGGGTTTCTTTATAATAAAGAAAGGTTGCACTGTCGGAAAGTTGATCGGCGACGCGAGTACAGTACAGCCTCGGCTGGGTTCATACATGGTTAAACAGATGTTTAATGTGCAGACACACACGCGGCACAAACTGGGTTGTACGGGAAATGTAGCTAGAATAGAACTCTGGGTTGGATTAGGGCGGGCCATGCCGAACTTCAGTCTGCTTTGCTAAACACCGTAAGATATATATATATATATATTACTGGTGATGTGGTTCTCGTGTAGGAATGGGGACGAGGGAGTTTTGCCAGTCGCTGCATGTGCAGCTGTTGATCTTTTGCTGAGTTTCATCCACAATCACCCGTGTCTGTGACACTCGTAACCCTAGTTACAGTTCTTTGATCAAACGCAAGCCGTCGAAACGGAACTACTGACTTCTCCAAGGCGATGGACAACGCGAAGTATTTAGCACTTCTCAGTGTCAGAGATGCCGCGTCAATGAAGCGTTTGCATTGCCGTGGGCGATATCAGCTTTCAGATCAAAGAAATCCACGTACGCCGGGACGTGGTATACATACAAATATATGTGTGTGTGTGTGTGTGTGTGTGTGTGTGTGTGTGTGTGTGTGTGTGTGTGTGTGTGTGAGACGTGTGTGTGTGTGTGTGTGTCAGTGTGTGTGTGTGTGTGTGTGTGTGTGTGTGAGAGAGAGAGAGAGAGAGAGAGAGAGAATGGGGCAAACGCATGTCACATTTGTCGACGGAGCATTGATTCAAGCTGGACCATTCAGTAGCGGGAAGATTCTAATATATGAACACTGTCAACATTCTACTGATTCAGGCAGCCGGCTTGGGCTGACGGCAATGTCACGACGTTCTCGCCTGCAGATTTTAAGCAGGCACGGTTACGCATGAACGAGTACGGGTGCTTCTCACGTAACCCCATCATCTGTGCCGAAATCCTGATGTGTGCATCCTGTTCCAGACTTTTATTCCGGTGCCCCGGGGTGTAATAAGGCACATGTACTCTCCGGATCGTTTGACTCCCTGGTACGTGTACGTGTAGCTCAAGCTGCATTGCCCCGGGGTACTTCTAGCTTAAGCTGCATTGATCGGGGCACTTCCGGCCTCAGTCAAGCTGCTTAGCCCCGAGGCACTTGTAGCCTCATTGACCCGGGACACTTGTAGCCTCAAACTGCTTAGACCCGGGGCACTTCTAGCCTCAAGCTGCATTGACCCGCGTGTTACACCGGTTCGTCTTTTAAATCACCTCGTGGTGGCCGACAGACTGAGGACTGCTTAGACCCCGGGGCGGGGCACTTCTAGCCAAGCTGCACTGACCCGGGACACTTAGTTCAGGCTGGGGAGTATACCCCGCATGTTACACCGGTTCGTCTTGAGATCGCCTCGTGGTGGACAAACTGACTCGACTGAAATGCCCACACCCCCAACCATCAACCTTCGTTCCTTGTTCCACAAATACATGCGATCTGTTTACACGAACATGGTATAGGCTCGAGTCAAAGCCGCGTATGCTGAACAGCACTGACGTCCGATACCCCCAGCTGTTACTTCACAGTCCGACGGCGAGGCGTGTACCATCAGTGTACACTGTACTTTGATTCCCGGTTTGACTGACCGTTTTATGTGTGGTCAGTCACTGTCACGTATGTCCGCTAACAACTGTGACCGGCTGGGTGAAGGTTGTGGGTGTCACAGTGTGGAGGGGAGCTGAACCCACGTGGGGTAACCAAAATGGACGACCTTTTTTTTGCTGTGATGCCGCCTCAACAGTCACTTTCGACGGGCGGTCGGTGGTCTAGTGGTTAAGAGACTTGTCACCAGTGCGACAGGTCAGGGGTTCGCGTCCCACTCGGGGCAAAGAATTTTTCCTTCTCGTATATGGCACCGTTCATTTGGGCCGATCGTCGGGGGTTCTGTCCGGGTACTCCGGCTTCCCCCCCCTCTGCTTTGGAAATGCTCAGCCGATCAGATTTTAGTAAAAATAAATGCAATTGTAAATTCCGAAATTTAAATAGCTGAGCTAACCCTTCGCACCACTGACGTGATTGTAATATGTTTATGTCCAGTGTCTGAGAGAATGCGTATGATTCACGTGAGCGTGCGTGTTGGGTTTAGTTCGCGGCGTTTTAACTTGAGCCGATTCATGAAATTGGGTAAAGCGCCTATACAATACTCACTATTATTATTATTATTCGACGATTGCTCTCATTTAAATCCGTTATTTTAAAACATGAGCATATACACGTCAGTCTTTAGATTGTTGTAACAACTTAGTACAGGTCGGTTTCTGGTTAGTAACACTATAATAGCACTGAAATACGCCCGTCCAACTTGATTTGTTTCACCCCAGCCATGGAACCTCAGTTGCTGTTTAGGAATAGTGGCGTGTATACTAGGGATGTGCCGATTCGAAATGGCCGAATCGATTTTCGAATCCCGATTTTTTGACCGAACTAGTTTTAAAACTGCGAATCGGCCAAGGAAGGATTGCCAAGGCAGACAACAAGTCAGAACCAGATAACCTTTGAGTAGTGATACAATGTTTCCCTTTCATTGATTGCAAATTACACGTACATTGTATTACTAACATTTATTTAGCATAGTCCTTACTAGATTCATTCCGTGCACTGTTCTCTTTAAGGTAAAAAGCATTGAAATTAAAATAAATCAGTTATATCGAAGAATGGCTTTTGTGAATACTTTACAAAATAATGAAAATTCTCTCTCTCTCTCTCTCTCTCCTTCTCTCTCTCTCTCTCTCTCTCTCTCTCAAGAGAACAGGGGACACACACACGATGCACTTTTTTAATTGGACCCACACTGGACAATCTCTACTTTAACGGAAGCGGGACCATAAGAGACTAGACTGTCAGCCTTTTCTTACTGAAAATTTAAAAAAAAACCCTGAATATTTAGCCACACTGGACCTGTGTGGACATGCCCTAGTTCAGTAAAATCAAACACACTAGAAAATCTCTAGTGCCTCAAAGGCTAAAATCAAACAGAAAGTCTAAGGAGGGAGATTAACCCTTTCGCTGCCAACAACGCACTGGTGGCCATGCCAGAGCTTGGCCACCCGAGCGTTGTTGGTAGTGAAGGGGTTGAGCTTGTAAAAAACAAGGACATCAGTTTTTTACTGCGTGTCTTTACTCACACAAAAAAACCCTAAACCAACAATGAAACCAACCAACAAAACAAACAGCAGAAAATCACAACATCCCGTCAAATGAGCAAGAGCCTGGTATGTAAGCCCTATCAGTATGGGTGTTACATGAGCAAAGCCATAATGAGTATTTATTGATTTTCTAAGCACAAAAAATATTCTGTCCACATACGGTACTTAGATTTGAGAGTTGTTAAAACTTAACACTTAAATACTGATTTGTTCACCCAGCACATAGCACATAAGTTGTCTGTACTTCAGTTTTTACTGCATGTCCTGGTTGCCTGCTCGAAATTCTGTTTGCCGACCAGAGTAACGTCCCTTTTCTCCGCTTCGGCAATTTCCGGAAAGGGCCGAGAGTTGCCGAGCGAATCGTAGCGAATTGCGATTCAAGAGTCGAATCGATTTATCGGCGATTCAAAAGTCCGAACCGATTTTAAGCAATAAATCGATTTTTTGGCACATCCCTAGTGTATACTGCTTAGGGTCACTGAACTTGAGTATATATACAGGGGTCGGCCCGCTATTGCGCGGGTCCGCTTAGTGCGCGGGGCCGCTAGTGCGCGGGTCCGGGTCCGCTAGTGCGCGGGTCCGCTATTGCGCGGGGCCGCTATTGCGCGGCCATATCATCTATAAGAAGCAATACTTGCCAAGGTGACGGGGCCTACCGTGCATCCCCCCCCCCCACCCCGGGAATGTACTACGATGGTGCCAGATGTCTTCCTAGGATGTCCTGATTGTATTTCAAAAATGTTCCCAAGAATCCATAGGGATGCACCAGAGTTACAGCCCTTAACTTAAAGGCGCGCTTTCACGCTTCGACGACTTACGTGATATTCACAAACAGCTGGTCTAAATCATAAACAGATTCTTGTACTACTTAAATCAATTACTATGCCACTTGCCAATGGTTTATTATCATTTAAACAAACAGAAATGAAGTATATATCAAAATGCTTATTATATACGGTGATGGTCAATGTACGCGTAGTATTATGGACGACTTGCCGGTATTGGTAAAAATCTGACAAATGAGTGTTTTCATTGGTTGTACTTCTTTATAATAAAATACAGCATAAACTCTTTATTAAATGGCCAAAGTAACATTTATACATGTATATAAATTTGAAATTTGTTTTGTATCACTTTGGTGCTCGTGAGTCACAGCACATGATCTGAGATATTTTCCTCGAGCTACAAAAGTATATGACATACATTATGACAGATGAAAATAAGAGCAATATTTTGATCTTCGAAAATGTCAGGTTCATATCACATGAAAAATCTGCAGGAGTCCGTAAATGTGACATGTCAAACACAGTGTGTATAGTGCCTAATCACGAGCCAGAATATAGCATGTCTGAATTTGTCAACATACATTCATCAAGTGAATCACCCAGCCCATCCTACACAAATATGAGTGATTTAATGCTTTAAAACTTCCACATTAGAAAAGCATGATCACAGGGCTTTCCTGTGCCCCCCCCCCACCCACCCATCAACCCATTGATCCAACACACACACACACACACACACACACACACACACACACACACACACACACACACACACACACACACACGTCTCTATAAATACGAGAAATTTCCATTTGAAAAAGTGGGTTTCACAAAAACAGTGGGTTCCTTGGAAAATCGTCAATATTTTCCATATAATTATACTACTTCACATTTGCTTTGCATCACTACTGTTGAATAGACAATCTGCTTTTATTTCATTAAGGTAATTACATTGCAATCCTCGCGCATAAGGCAACAAAACAGAACAATCATAACCGAACATTTCATTCCCGCGCAATAGCGGCCCCGCGCACTAGCGGACCCGCGCACTAGCGGACCCGCGCACTAGCGGACCAGCCCCTATATACATTACTGGGCACTTGCGCGTGGGTTTTACTAATAACAAATCGGGATGACTTAGACTTAGACTTAGATGATTTTATTGCACAGACATTTGTCCATCGCAATGGAGTGAGCATATGATAACAGATATTTGGAGCGAAAAAAAAGAAAATACCGTTAACATTAATAACAGACATCATTGTGTACACACACACACACACACACACACACACACACACACACACACACACACTCAAGTGTTGCTGCAAAGAGCAGGAGACGGTCGGAATTACAGTACATGGAGCGTGAGCAAAACTCGCGCTGTAAGCTTATACGTGAGCGGTATTCTAAATATAGGCCAAAAGCCCGTGTTACGGGTAGTGACACAACTAGCAGGCCAGTCTGCACGTGGCAGAGACACGATCTAAGGGGCCGTATCAAAGATACTGTTTCGCATCTTGAGAGCGAAGAACACATATTTTGCGAGTTGAGATACATGTGACGAATCGGAAGTGTTTAGAATGGACAGTTTTCTTGTTCTGAACATTGACAAGTCGAACTGGGACAAGTACCGAATTCGCAAGTCGGCATACACGGTACAATCAAAGAAAAAATGCAACTCGTCTTCTGGAGCATTGCCACAGTGTGGACATAGTTTTGCCAGTGGATTGGATGTTTGATACCTGAGCTTGTGACATTTCAAATCGGTAATACCAAGGCGGAATTTGGTGAACATATTTCTGATGTAGTATGCCGTAACAATATCGAGATACTTTTTTCTTTCGAGCAAACTCTTGAAGCTGCAATATAATTCGAAGCGTACACTGCCTGAAATTTTGGACGACCAGTTCTGTTTAAAACAATCAACCATTCGTTGCCTGAAAACTCGTAAAAACGCGTTCTTGTTACCCACGCTTTGTGCCATCCAAACGTAGGCAAACCCGTTACGGCATAGCAATGCCTTTACTTTTGTCACCCATGTTACTTTGCCCTTCTCGTCCATATCTTTCAGCATTTGGTACGCCATTTTAGAAAATCTACCCTCGGGCAAAGAACATAGTCGTAGCCAGAAAGAAATGCACCTGACAGAAGCAGTTACATACAGCGGATAACGGCCGAGTTCACCGTATACCATTTGATTAGGTGTGCGTAAACCAACATTCAGTAGGCGCTTACAAGCAAAGAGGTGTACCTTCTCAATCTCAACACATTCGTCAGTACCCCATATCTCAGACCCGTACAGTAATATGGGTGAAACCTGAGCGTCGAATAGCTTGAAAAAGACATCAACATTATTACAATTTACTCTCCAGAGGGTTCTAAAAATATCAATGCAACATTTCTTTGCCTTTGTGGCAATATCTTGTACAGATCTATTCAGACTCAGGCGGGTAGTAAAATCTAGACCTAAATACTTGTACGAACTTACTACTTCTATACGTTCATTACCGTATTTCCACTTTTCATGCTTAGAAAGGCAACCACCATTTCTAAATACAATGACTTTTGTCTTATTCAAATTTACACACAAACCCAGCTTTTGAGACACTGTATACAAATTATTGAGTTGTGTTTGGAGACCATTCGGTGTGGCGGAAAGTAACGCAATGTTGTCCGCAAACATTAATAGAAACAATTCAATGGCACCTGGTGTAAGCTGAAACCCATGTTTACCCTGCTGACTAATAAAACCCATGTTTACCCTGCTGACTAATAAAACCCATGTTTACCCTGCTGACTAATAAAACCCATGTTTACCCTGCTGACTAATAAAACCCGTGTTTACCCTGCTGACTAATAAAACCCGTGTTTACCCTGCTGACTAATAAAACCCATGTTTACCCTGCTGACTAATAAAACCCGTGTTTACCCTGCTGACTAATAAAACCCGTGTTTACCCTGCTGACTAATAAAACCCATGTTTACCCTGCTGACTAATAAAACCCATGTTTACCCTGCTGACTAATAAAACCCGTGTTTACCCTGCTGACTAATAAAACCCGTGTTTACCCTGCTGACTAATAAAACCCATGTTTACCCTGCTGACTAATAAAACCCATGTTTACCCTGCTGACTAATAAAACCCGTGTTTACCCTGCTGACTAATAAAACCCATGTTTACCCTGCTGACTAATAAAACCCATGTTTACCCTGCTGACTAATAAAACCCGTGTTTACCCTGCTGACTAATAAAACCCATGTTTACCCTGCTGACTAATAAAACCCATGTTTACCCTGCTGACTAATAAAACCCATGTTTACCCTGCTGACTAATAAAACCCATGTTTACCCTGCTGACTAATAAAACCCGTGTTTACCCTGCTGACTAATAAAACCCATGTTTACCCTGCTGACTAATAAAACCCATGTTTACCCTGCTGACTAATAAAACCCATGTTTACCCTGCTGACTAATAAAACCCATGTTTACCCTGCTGACTAATAAATGAGGCCAGCTCATTGATTAAGAAGGAAAAAAGTGTCGGAGAGGCTAAACAACCCTGCTTAAGTCCCTGGAAACACTGAAAGTAGTCAGTACACGTGGACCTGTCACGTACACAAAACAACACCGAACTGTACATAGATTTCAGAGCCGAGAGCATCTTACCACGGACCCCTAATTTGAGCAAAAGATTCCAAAGTATGTACCTTTTTACGGTGTCGAAGGCTTTACGAAAATCAACAAAAGCAACGTAGACCTTTTTATTTTGTAGGAGGTGTTTTTGTACAAGTGCAAAAAGTGTAAATATATGGTCTGTGGTGGTGTATGTTTTCCTGAATGCAGCCTGAGTTTCAGACAAAATATTGTGACTGTCAGCCCAGGATGCCAACCTTTTATTCAGGATATGAGTATATAATTTACTGACACAACTGAGGAGGGCTATACCACGATAATTGTCAGGGTTATTTTTATTACCTTTCTTATGCAGTGGAAGTATAATTGCCTTACACCATTCCTGTGGGAAGACCCCTTTTGTGAACAGTGCATTAAAATACCTAGTCAGGAAAGGTGTTATTATAGCAGCTGCTGATTTTAGAATTTCATTTATTACACAGTAGGGGCCGGGGGCTTTACCGGTTTTTGCATGTAGAATAGCATCAGACACTTCATTTTTAGTGATGTCAGCATCAAGTTCATGAAAAATTATGTCAGTGTCTACATCTTCCCCTGTATGAGGAATATCACTATTCTGCTGGTCAGCAGACTCATTTAATATAGTGGAAAAGTGATCAAACCATTCCTCCTTTGTGATGTCATTTTTAACATGTGATTTGCGTCTCCATCGATTTATTTCTTTCCAAAATGCTTGCGAATTCCCTCGACTGCCAACAATACGATCTACACAGTCGGTTTTGTACTTACTTTCTTTGCTTTTAAGAAGTTTTTTATACATCTTTCTTGTCTGCACATATGTATCTCTGTCTGCTGCAGTTTTTGTACGATTAAACAACTTTAAGGCTTTACGTGTGTTTTTCTTCATCTCTGCACATTCCTTATCATACCATGGATGACTCACCTTCATATTCACAGAATGATCTGTAAATCTAGACGTAGGCTGCTTTAACATACAACTGGCTACATCTTTAACAGCATCCGTAAACATATCAAGTGAACTATCTAAAGAGACGGCAATCTGTTCAGCAGCAACTGCAAGGCGAGTGTGAAAAACAGTGGAAGAGAGATTTTCATTGATGATGTGAATTTTCTCTGGATCCCAGACAAACTTTTCAGGTAGAACATAAGGTTCAAAGTTATCTGCGCTTGCAGAATCTGAGTAGTAACTGACTGCTATTTGTAGCTCTAATGGCATGTGAACGGACTCAACTCTGTCTGCAACACGCAGTGAATGACACTTGGGTAGCATGTCATGAGAAGCAATACAGTAATCATTTATACATGTACCAGTGGAGGAAATGTAAGTAAGTTGCTTGAAAGTTACTGGGGTGCAAAGGCCATTTAAGATGAGAAATTCAAAACATGCACACAAGACTAGCAATTGTTTGCCAAAGGAGTTAACAACTGGGTCATCAGACTGTCTGTTCTTAAGAAACCAATCAACATCGTGTGAAAGTGACACTTCAGGGTCCACCATAAACAGTTCAGAGTTTGGTTGCATATCTGCAGTACGGCTGTTGAAGTCCCCGCAGAGCAAGAAATACACATCATTGAACTGTTCAAGGACACGGACTAAGCACTGTTCTACTTCCTGTATGTGACAGTTGTGTTCCAAATCTCTGTAGAACGTGGAGTCGGATGGGGGGACATAGCAGCCGACATAAATAACGTCTTTGTCAGTTCCAAACACAGATTTGTCAAAACGGAGAACAACAACCTGGTCACAGACAACATCTACCTTGGCAACGCGATTTGCAAATGAGTTCTTGACAAGCACTACTACACCTCCTGAGCTTCTGCCAAAACGGGACCACAGTGGCGATACTACGTCACAACATTGCGTGCCGGTGAGAGCAAAAATACCGATAGTTGGCCCCCAAATGGATAAATTACTCCACGAAAGGGACAGGGTTGTGAGTTTGAATGAATGAGCGTTCCTTTCGAGGAAACTCATGAGTGTTATGAACTAAACGGCGTGTGCATATCGCCTACAGTCGCCACAAACTCGACCGGAAACGGCCGTTGCTCAGTACAGAATTTGAAAATGACGACACAAATCCATGCCAAACGCCTCAGCTAGCCAACAGCGAACCTAAACTTCTATTACAGAAGAGAACCTGTGTCCGTTACTTACAAATCAAGCCGCACTGGCATGCCTGTGAAGGCTTGTTTTGTCTCAGGCTTCCTTTCTTTCCCTGCCCTCGGCACACAATGCGGTGCTGACTGCTGTGTGGACAGTTTGTGTGGTCGGTGGCGATTTTGTGAGCACAGCGTGTGCACTGAACGATCCACAAAACAAGTCCATATCGAAGAAAGGACATTTTTTACACATCAGTAAATTCGGTATTAAAGTTTGGAATTGGGTTATACAGCTATTTGCTGTATATTTCAAGTAAACACTTACCAACCACCCGATTTCTCCATCCTCACTAGATATTATCTCTGCTTCCAGCAGGACAAAATGACTGCATGTCCTGAAAACACGTGCACAGTTTAATTTGGAAGCAGATTTTTTTTTTTTTTTATAACTAAATTACTCCCCTCCGCACACAGAGCTTGCATTATTATGACAAGGTCGTGCTCCACGGAGTTAAACTTTTATGTCAGTTCTCTGTTTCCCATCGGAATGAAGCCTTCTTAAGACACGTGGGCGCCGAAATGTTCACAACCCCCCCAAAAAAAATCCGCGGTGACTGATGAAAAATTAATACGATTTACGAACACATACTGAAAGGAACCAGCTAATGCCATTTCTGAACACAAAACTTTACTTTTGAAAGCCTTCTGCTTTTGAAACTTTAATGTGCAATGCAATCATAACAGTACAAAACTTGAAACTTCATCATGATGGATTGAAAGTAACAAGCACAAGCGTTTATCTTCCCACCAAAAATGGAAATAAATCATTTTTTGGTACTGTTATGATTGCATTGCACATAGTTTCAAAAGCAGAAAGCTTTTTGCAAGTACAGAGGCAGAAATCTCCATGGCTCACTTGTGTTGTGGGTCAAGTTCATTCAAAACATTATGTTTGTAAAGCTCCTATCACTGTATATCAATGCCAAGTAAGGTGTCTCTGATGCTCTTAGTTCCTGACAATATTACAATTTTCCCCAAAACAGTTTGTATGGGCCTTGAACTTGGGTCAAAGTCATTCAAATGAGATCTGTTAGTAAATATCTCATCAATCTATCATTATGCCAAGTTTGATGCCTCTAGTATTTGTAGTTCCTGCGAAAAAGCTAATGTTAAAATTCACAACAGCTTTAATGACTTGAACTTGAGTCACTTACTTACTTACTTAGGCCCCTGGCTCCACGTGGAGCATAGGCCATCGACAACCCTTCGCCATCGCACTCTGTTCTGGGCTATTCTTGCCACTCCAGTCCAGTTGGTCCCCTGCTTATATAACTCTGCCTCAGTGTCCCGCCTCCAGCTGTTGCGATGCCGGCCTCTCTTCCTTTTCCCCTGTGGGTTCCATGTCAGGGCTTGGCGTGTGGTGCTGGATGCTGGCTTCCTGAGGGTGTGTCCAATCCAGCCCCACTTCCTCCACAGGATCTGCTTGGCCGCTGGTTCCTGCCCTGCTCGCTCCCACAGCTCTTCGTTCCGGATCTTCTCTGGCCATCGGATGTTGAAGATGCGCCTCAGACAGGTGTTGAGAAATGTCTGGATCTTCTGCTGCATCGTCTTCGTTGTCCTCCATGTTTTGCATCCGTAGAGCAGAACTGACTTCACGTTGGAGTTGAAGATGCAAAGTTTGATTCTTATGCTGACAACTTTGGATGCCCAGATGTTCTTCAGCATGACCATTGCTGCTCTTGCCTTGCCGATTCTGACTGTGACGTCTCGGTCTGTGGAACTTGAGTCAAGGTCATTCAAAAAGGCATGTCTGCATAGGTCTCATTGCTATCTATCATCATGCCTCGTTTGGTGCCGGCCCCATGGGCTCGCCTTCACGTGGCGGGGCTGATTTCGCTGAGCTTGCCCACCCCTTTTGCTCTTTCTTTACTCTTATTTCTGCCTCCATCGGCCCATTCACCTGTCTTTTGCTCTCTTAAAATCTCCTCCGGGGGGGGGGGGGGGGGGTCAGTAAGCGGGCGTCTGCTGAACCTTGATCGAGTGAGACATCTGTGGGTCAGAAACCACTTAACTTTCAGAAAGAAAAGTCAACTGGGTGAGTGAGTGAGTTTTTAGGGCTTAAAGCCGCGCAAGCCACAGACTAATTCGCGGCTGAGTGTGCCTGCACTACATGAGAAAACAAAAACAAAAATGTAACGCTGGACAAAGGATGCAAACTGGTCTACGAGGCAATATAGACCTAGGACATGCAGGAGACGCTGCACCTTCATGCTAATTTCTCGAACTCCCGGTTACAAAAAAGCGTAGAAAACAAATGACAATTACAACTAGGTAAAACAAAGATAAATACTAAGCGCATATACAGCAAATATTGCAACTTATCATCTCCTAGGCGCAATAAACCAGTTCGCAGCATATGCCCAACATCACGTATTCCTAACCACTGGTAGTGCAGACGTGAGTGAGGGGTTAAAAAGAAGAAATATAGATGAAAGGGCCGAAATGAGAAATCAACTGAGAGAAGAGAGGAAGGACAGAGCGGCTAAATTCGGGAGGTTTTAAAGAGAAAGATACAGGTGAATGGGCTGGTGAGGGATAGACAGAGAGGTAGGAAGGAAGATTCCTTATTTGCCAATGAAGACAACATGCCTGGGAGGCAGTTGGAGAACAGACCGCTCCAACACGGAACCTCCCCGCCGTGAGGCGGTTTGGGAAAACAACGCACCAGAGAGGGTAACTCGGGAACCAAGCCAATGATATGTCTTGGCTTGGAGTCCATGCCTCTACAGAACCGGTAGGAAACGTGAAATTTGTGGCGACCCAAAACCATGTCCTTTGTAAAACAAAAGAACAGTCTAGAATGGTCAAGAATAACGTAGCGTTTACGGCAAGCATACTCTGGCAGTAAAACTGACTGTGAATAAATCGTAGCAAGGGCTTTTGTTCCATTCGAGAGGCTAGCCGACGATTTTCCTCGCCATATTTGATTGCGTATTGACAACGTGACACATCACGTGATGTCTAAGCGGTAAACAAAAGTGAAGCAGACGACACAATCTACGTAGACAGGCTCCAAGTCTGCTAGGCCTACGGTACAAGACTCAAACTGCCAGATGTATTGTCCCCAGCCGAGATCTTACGCGCGGTACACTTTCTGCAGCCATGCTAGAAATCTAGAGGTAAAATCGTTGTTTGAACCGACACATGCAAAAAGAAAAAGAAATCCCACGTACATGTAGTCAGGCAGTGAGATAGTAGTGAGGTATCAGACTATGAAATGTCGATAATGCTGAGTCACAATCACACATGCCATTACTTCTAAAAAATGTATGCTGTGTTTACGTGGATGCACTGCGTGACAAGAGTTTTCTCTCCATGTGTAGGGCAGACGCGAAACCTGGCGTCGTAGCGGATCTGTAGAGCAGCCTACTTAGAGCTGCGACGCATTAGTACCATTAGATACCTACTCACCCCTGAGGCTACTAACACATTGGTCTGCTCATTTGTCCTGTCCCGTCTTGACTATGCAAACTCCCTCTTGTCAGGTTGCCATCAGTACCTCCTGGATCGTCTTCAGAAAGTTCAAAATTCAGCTGCACGTCTTGTTGTAAAAGCCAAAAAAACTGACCATGTTTCACCAATCTTACACTCCCTCCACTGGCTGCCCATCAGAGATAGAGTGAAGCACATGCTCATGTCCATTTGTCATGTATCTCTCTCTGGCACTGGTCCTTCCTACCTTTCTGAACTCCTTCATTGTTACACCCCTTCCAGGCAGTTACGTAGCTCCTCTGACACTAAAGTTCTGTGCATCCCCTCAGTAAGAACTAAAACATATGGTCAGAGATCCTTTTCCTTTCAGGCTGCAGCTCTTTGGAACCAACTTCCTATATCACTTAGACACACAGAGTCCAGTGCCAGCTTCAAACGCTGCCTCAAAACCCACTTATTTAAAACTGATTACTGATTTACTCTGCCCTTCCACACCGTGTCAGTCTGCTTGTTGTGAGTTATTGTTTAACTTTGAATGTTCCCTGTGCGTCTGTGTATGAAAGTGGTGTATGAATTTCGAGAATCTTGTATTTATTGTTGCTGTTTGGGTGAGCCTGGAGACGGTGTTTTGTTTGTTTATTTGTTGCTTTTTATGTGTATCAGACAATACAGTTATCTTCAGAAAGCACACACACACACACACACACACACACACACACACACACACATGCTGATCTAGAAATTTTCCTGACACTTATAAGAAATTAAAAAGTAAATAAAACGCTACAACACTTTGCTTACACAACAAACATAATGCATAGTACATGTAGTCATTTCCCCCATCTTTATTGTGAAAGATAGATGTCACAATTCGTACATACACATTTTCCTACCATTGGTATGCTTCCACAATTCATTCAATTATACTTTGTTCATGACAACAGCCCTGGAAGGTATAAAAAAAATCAAACAGAAACCGCAGCAATAGAAATGCAATTCCTACTGCCTGCACAAGAAAAATAAATGCCAGATCACAATATACCATGAATCATATGGCTGAACACACTGTTTCCTACAGGCTGTGTGTCTGAAAATATGGGATTAAGCTTGTCTTCCATATTCATCCTACTGGTATATATTCTCCTACTGTGTATTCAACAGACACACATGAACCATGTCCCCAGCACATTATACAACTCTTATTATGCTGACAGGAGCAACAGGTCCTCTTCATTCAAACAGACATTTGTTTTCCTCAGTCTGTTGATCAAACACGTAAAACAAATACTTTCAATACTATTTAAACATTTTCATCCAAAAAATGCCAATGAACACCGCTCTCCAAACCACTAGCTGTGCAACAGTGGTGTGGAGTGTACTTTGGCGGTTCATTCAGAAACACCGCAACATTTTGCTGTAGGTACCTGAACAAAGGAACAATCCCACATGCAAACTAAGTACTCAAGTTATCCACTCTCTCCGGTAATGACTTCGCTGAATTAATATTTGCACACATACTGCACATTTCAGTCAGGGCTGTTCTGGACAGTAACCCGAATAATCAGCATTGCACACATCATGTATCTAGAGATCACACATCTACTTTTATGAAGTTTACTGTAGGCAATGTGCCTGATGAAAGAAGTAAAAGTTGTGAAATATGTGAAAGATGACAGCGTAGGACAATATACAGACCACCTGCACTGCAACACACTGCACTACAACATAACTTTCACATTTTCAAAAGCAAGGCTACGATCCCTAATTTGTCTGGACATTATAAGTTAAACCAAAGAAGCACACTTCACCGATGTGTTTTTCCTTACGTGCTTCCACAAGCTTGAGGATAAATACTTTCATGTTGGTGTACATGTAGGTGTGAAACTCTCCCATGTTGGCCTACAAATAGTGTATTTAGGACTTCCTAAGGCTTATCTCCTAGCCGAAAAATTTCTTTCTTTGAAGTCTCTTTGAAAAAGCCTCTTCAATGCATTTCCTGAGGCTGGTTGTTTCTTGTCTTCCCCTGGGTGCTTCGATGGGTGAATGGTCCAAAGGGCGTTCACATGCTGTTCTAGATGTGATAGCAGCAGGCAGTCATACGGTTCCACATGAATCTGAGCACAGTAATTATAAATTGATCACAGCAACGTTGGGAGTGGGGGGTGGTTGGTTGGGGTAGTGGGGTGGGGAATGGCAGTGCTCTTCGCTAAAACCCAGCCAGGGGGTGGGGGGGGGGTGTTTATACATACATGTATCATATACATGTACTATGGTACACAAGAGGTCACACCAATGTCAAACAGGCAGTATTTATGGAGACTGTTCAAAGTGTTATTTATCAGTCTCTGCATTTCTTCTTGTTTGTCTGATGTGTGGCAGTTTTTAAATGACTCTACTGAGAAAACATACAAGCATCCTGACAGATCAGTTGTTAGATCAGTTTTAGGAGAAAACATTCACATGTAAACAAAGCCAACACTAACAGAAAATAACAAAGAGCACCAGAGCACAACAGACTCTTCCACACATGACACCATACCTTCCTTGAGACATCATTGTCACCGTCACCACACTTTCCCATCATCTTGCTCAGCAGCAGCTCTTTCTTACACTGTCAATGTCACTGTCAGCAATGGTTTCACATTCAGGAGGTGACTGATAACCTAAAGTTGGTAAAAGACAGAAAGTTTTGGTTAACACATTACTTGGGATTTTAAGTTACCATTAAAGCCAAACATGAACAGGACAATTGTTCAGTGACTCCACACTCCTAATACTATAATTCCTCAAGAATAACTTAACAAAATCAAAACAAAGGTGTGTTGCTGTTTATTGCAGAACTAGAAGATGCAGATTGGTGTGCTTTGTTTTCATTAGGCTACAGTTGTGGTTGAGGCTACATTTGCTGTATGTCCAAAATTAATATGTGTATGGAGACTTTTGTAAGTAATCATAACAACAAACATGTATAAACAAGCTAGCACACAGAAACATTAGATTCAAACTGGAGAAAGAGAGGAGGCGGGCTACATGAGCTACATGTAATATTGGAGCTAATATCTAATTCATCGGATCAGTTCCTGTTTATTTGCCGTCTAATACATGCATCTGACTTTAACCGCCAGATCAGCATCATTCTCTGTTACAAGGCTTCACAAAACACTCAATTAGTATTGCGTGACATTCTCTGTGGACCCTCCAACAGATGTGTATATGATAACGTTTTTCTACAAGCGACTGATCAATACATGCCGTGCCATGCTCATGATTCTGCTTGTTTTCCTGACACAGCTGTTGTAACAGGATGAAAGGAATGAGAGAGATACAAAACAGTATGATGCAAATAATAAACACTGATTTGGTGAAGCGAATATATAGGCATGAGTGGTTTGATGTGTCTGCCTGCTGCAATATCAATAATATAATGTAATGTAATACAGCACTGTGTGATGTCAACAAGAGGGTAGGTAGGCAGACGTTTGGGAGTTTAAAGTCTCAATACGTACGACAGGCATACAACAGCGTGTGGAAAACTTGTCATCAAAATTATGAACCAGTCAGAACCAGTCACTTGGGTCACAGTATAGCATCTGAGGCCACTGTGGTGACCCTGGCCATCGTATAAGTTGCTCTACCAATACTGAGCAGGCGACATAATTTGGTTGCGGACTGAGGACAGCTAGGCGGCACTGATTGGTTGCTATTTTTATCAGCTTTTTCGAGTCCCAGTCTGTTCAAGAATGGACCGTAGGCTCAAAGAAAGTCGTATTTCTCCACCGTTGGAAGCCACTAAATGACGAAAACGGCCAGATCAACGCCTTCTATCTGGCAAACAACCTTAGAGCTTTGAAAGTGGCAGTGTTCCATCTCAGCGGCGTTACCAACAAAAAGGTTTTGACGCCCTGTTCCACCACGTATGGATGACATCAAAGACAGGGCAAGGAGGAAATGACCAGCACAAATATTTGGCCCCAGCCGGGATTGATGTCAGCAAGAGATACATTAATGAAGTAACAGCTTTATGGGATGGGATGAGGCAGATTTCACTGGGCGCAGAGGCAAGTTACAGTGATACAAAACATTACTGTGACGTTTCTCCAGACAATACATACTTTCACGCACACAGTGACATAATGGAATCTGCGTCATAGACACCTTACGTGCACACTATGCTTCTGCGTTCGTTTTGGTGGAAGTTGTGCGACGTGTGTGTGGATGAATCAGTGGATGTGTGTGTGTGTGTGTGGACGGGTGTAATGATGGCTATCTAGTTGGAGGGCTTTTTACTTTGAGATGAAATGGACAATCATCTTCTACAGAGGTAGTTTTCACGATTTTTCACTTGCCGCTTTTTTAGAAGAGTTATTGCCCAATTAAGAAATCAGTCAGGACACTTTTCCGACGAAAAAAATGTTCAAATGCCTTCATTTTGGGGTGGTCGGTGATCTAGTGGTTAAGAAGTGCGCAAGTTCCTGTCCATTTGTCATGTATCTCTCTCTGGCATTGGACCTTCCTACCTTTCTGAACTCCTTCATTGTTAAGCCGGCTCTTAACTGGGCACTGCGGAGCGCCACAGTGCTGTCCACAGTTGTGACACAGTTATGATTTTGGGGGTTTCCGCCGCTGTGACGTCATCACAGCAGCCTGGATTTCAAATAGCCACAACGGTGACTGCAGTTTCCACAACAGATTCTGATTCCGATTGGCTGTACTACGTCACTCGGCGTGCAAACCGTGCATGGCGGACTCGGACAGTGCATCTTCAATCGGTTTGTCACCAAGCACTGCTGTATTCAGTTTTGTAGTTAAGAGACACGCCGAGCGCAACGACTGTGATGTGCACATGTGTGTTACGCGCGCTGCGCCCAGTTAAGAGCAGGCTTTACACTCCATCCAGGCTGGTACGTAACTTCTCTGACACTAAAGTTCTGCGCATCCTCTCAGTAAGAACTAAAACATATGGTCAGAGATCCATTTTCTTTCAGGCTGCAGCTCTTTGGAATCAACTTCCTAAACCACTAAGACACACAGAATCCAGTGCCAGTTTCAAACGCTGTCTTAAAACCCCACCTATTTAAAACTGATAACTGATCTTGATTTTACTCTGCCCTTCCACACGGTGTCAGCCTGCATGTTGAGAGGTATTGTTTAAATGTTCCCTGTGAGTCTGTGTGTATGGAAGCTGTTTATAGTGGGGTATATATGTATTTTGTTGCCGTTCCTTAGTGTGTAACAGTCACTCATGTTTGTGTATATTCATTTATTGTTGTGCTTTATGTCATCTCTGTACTGTCAGTGATACCTGTTTTACTTTTGTTTTGATGTACGGCGCTTAGAGCCTGTGTAATTTACTGGCAGTCGTGCAGTTCCACATGAACCTGAGCACAGAAAGAATAAATTGATCATAGCAACGTTGGCAGTGGGGGGTGGTTGGTGAGGGTGGTGGAGTGGGGGGTGGCAGTGCTTCTCGCTAAAAACCAGCAACAGGGGGTGGGGAGTTGTTTTTACATGTATCATATACATGTAATCTGGTACACAAGAGGTCACACCAATGTCAAACAGGCAGTATTTATGGAAACTGTTCAGAAACTGAAGAGTGTTATTTATCAGTCAAAGTTTACCTCTGAATTTCATCTTGTTTGTCTGATGTGTGGCAGTTTTTAGATAACTCTACTGAGAAAACATGCAAGCATCCTGACAGATCAGATGTTAGATCAGTTTTAGGAGAAATCATTCACATGTATACAAAGCTAACACTAACAGAAAATAACAAAGAGCACCAGAACACACCAGACTCAAATGTGACCAAACCTTCCTTGAGACATCAGTGTCACTGTCACCACACTTTCCCATCATCTTGCTCAGCAGCAGCTCTTTCTAACACTATCAATGTCATTGTCAGCTACTGTTTCACATTCAGGAGGTGACTGATAACCTAAAGTTGGTAAAAGACAGAAAGTTTTGGTCAACACATTACTTGGGATTCTAAGCTACCATTAAAACCAAACATGAACAGGACAATTGTTCAGTGACTCCACGATCCGAATACTATAATTCCTCAAGAATAACTTCACAAAATCAGAACAAAGGTGTGTTGCTGTTTCTTGTAGAACTAGAAGATGCAGATTGGTGAGCTTTGTTTTCATTAGACTACAGTTGTGGTTGAGGCTACATTTGCTGTATGTCCAAATGTGTGTATGGAGACTTTTGTAAGTATCATATTCACAGAAATTTACACTATTTCATAGGTAACCGAAACTCATGGACAAAAGGAGGCTTTGTGGGTTAACAGGGTATTATAAAGCAGCCTACATAAGTCATTTTCCTGATTATAATTGGGTATATGAAGTAAAGCACTTACTTCTACTTTTGTGTTGGGGCATGGTCTTCATCCTGTAACAGAATGACATCACAATAAACACTGCATACATCTTTGCATACATCAAATGCAGATCAATACCACTTCAATTCAGGAGAGGGAGGGAAAACATTCTAGTGGATGAATCTCCTGAAAGTTACACTACACATTCACCTACACATTTTCAGCTTGTCTGTCTGATGCATGGCAGTTGTTCTAGATAACTAATGGACAGCAAGTTCCCATTCTGCAGAGAAACAACCAAGTTCAAAGACCACTAACTAACTGACTTACAAGTGCTCAAGCAATAGTAAATAATGTGTGTAAATGTACACAAAGATAACAGTTACCTTATGCTTAACAGAAAAAAAGCACTGCACCACCTGTACCACACACCATACTTTCCATGAGAAATCAGTGTCAGTGAATCCACTTATTCCCATCATCTTCATCCTTGGTCAACAGTTCTCCCAAGTTGTTATGTCATGGTCAGTTTGGGTGCCACTTACTGTGGGTGATTGAGAGCCTAAAGCTGGTAAAAGAATGATTTTTTAGTTGATTGGTAAACATAACAATAACATTGCCTTAGTAACTCATTAATCATAAAGTCTTATAAAATTCATACATACATGTACCAGTTCTTGTACACAAGCACATCATAAAAAAACTCCCCACAATTTAAAAACAACAACAACAAACAAAAGACAAAACCCCTTCCGTGCTTCCGTGGTCCAGATCTATACATGTACTTGATTTCTTACCAAAACAACCCACAACAAGTTCGACCATCAGTATCAAGTAGTAGTAGTGCTGAATCTTGACTAATCGACTCTAAATTTGTTTTCAATCAGTAGATGCCAAATCACCACCTTTCGGACCCCCTCTCTTTTTGCGCTTATTGTGAAATGGTTCCCGACTGATTCTACATGTTTCTGCGTTTACGCTGAAAAGCTGTTTGCAAAGTACTAGAAGTAAAGTTTCAGTTGCGTCACTGACTGGTTACACATTACAAGCATGGAAAGAGCGTTGGAAGTCAGGCGGTACAGCCGTCGATTGCGCCACTATCAAAAGCCAGGAGAATACTTTGTTCTCGTGTGCTAGTTCTACTTCTGATGTGGTGTATCAGTACGTTTCCTAAATTTTTAACCTGTCAGAGATAATTAGCGTAACAGAAGTTTGCCGACACAGAACGGTTTTGTTGTATTTTTCTCCTGCTATGTCGCTCTCTCGGTGCACTCGCAGAGAAGACACGGGATACAACAGGATAGAACTCCAATACTTTATTAACAGAAGATGCGCAAGAACAAACTCATGAAAGAGGAAGAACCCAGAACGCTGTGCAGTGCTGCTTATATACTAACAGGTCAGATCTAGAACATTCTGTAACATACTGGCAAGTACGGAATCTTTCTGAGGTTACGTAATCTGCTGACGTTACTGCACTCGCATGTTCTGGGATGGTCTAGAAATTTCCATCGAAATGCAGTGACTTTTCGCGATCTCTACAACACCTCCCTACCAAAATTGTTGTTTCACAACAAACTTCAACAACAAAGTCTGTCTCTGGGTTTTGGTGTTCTTTTGGATCGTCTGGGGTTGTCTGGACCATACTCAGGAACAGGTGGCTTGGTCCTGGGCAGTCGTGGTCTGCTCTGGTTCTGTGTCGGTGGCACATTCTCCAGAATCTCCATCGGATGGTCGATCGGGAGCTCAGAGGCATCTGCTGAATCACCAGGTTCGTTGTCCTCTTCAGAAGCGTAACGTGGGCGCAACTGTTCCCAGTGTCGTCTCCAAACTGGGCCACGAGGAACTACCTTGACGTTGAAACAGCGAGTACCCGTAGACTTCTTGACCACTGCTGGTACCCATCTGGGCTGCTTGGCATGGTGAGGTCCATAGTACAGTGCATATACAGTCAAACCTGTGTAAGGCGGTCACCCAAGGGACTGGGTCAAACTGACCGCCTTAGACAGGTGGCCTGGTTATCCAGGGTGGCATGTCAACAGCTAGCATGTCAGGGGATCCACTGGGGTGACCGGGTTAAGCAGTGGCATGGCTTATAGAGGTGACCGCCTTGGCAGGTTCGACTGTACTGGATCTCCAGCCTTGTATTGCCTGGTCACCTTGGCGACACCTCCTGGGTCCGGAGTCACCTGAGTTTTAGATGCCTCCTTGGATTGCTTGCCCTGAGCTATGTGTGCTGGCGAGGGAAGCAAAGTGTCGATCCTTGTCCGAATCTGCCTGGACATCAAGAGTTCACTCGGAGAGAATCCGCAGGATGTTGGCATTCTCCGGTACTGCATCAGAAACTCTTGAAGTGCTCGCTTCGGGGGCAGAGAAGACTTCCTGAGAGCTTGCTTGAAAGTCTGCACCAGCCGTTCTGCAGCTCCATTGGTAGCAGGATGATAGGGCGCTCCTGTCAGGTGCGTGATCCCACGTTCCTTGCACCAGCTCTGGAACTCTTCAGAAACAAAGGTGGTTGCATTGTCGGAGACCAACGTGTGTGGGTATCCGAAGTGAGCGAAGTCTTCTTCCAGCAGGTCTAGAGTAGCTCTAGTGGACGTGGATGACGTTGGGTGGATGCATGGGTACTTTGAGTAAGCATCCGTGATCACCAGCCAGTTGGTGCCCATGAAGTTGATGGCGTGGTCCAAGTGAACTCGGCTCCATGGCTTCTCTGGTAACATCCAGGGATGAACTGGCGGTTTGGATGGCTTGTTTTGATGTTCGCCGCAGGAGTCACATCGTCGACTCGTCATCTCTATTGCAGCGTCGATACCGGGCCAGTATACTGAAGTTCTTGCCAACTGCTTCATGCGTTCCATGCCGAAGTGTCCGATGTGCAGAAGATCAAGGATCTTGGGCTGCAGGCTTTGTGGAATCACAACTCTTGTACCATAGATGAGGCATCCGTGGCAGATACTGAGAGAATCAGACAACTTCTGGAACTTTCTGACTTCTTCGTTGATCTCAGCGTGCTTCAGCGGCCACCCTTCGCGCACGTAGCGCATCACTGTAGCTATCACTGGATCTTTGCCTGACTCTTGACGAAGGATGTTGGCGTCGAAAGGTTTGACTTGAAGACTGAGAACTCGGATGGCGCACACCATGTCCGTGTCTTCCCCACTCTCCTCCCTGTCAAAGTCGATGTCGTCTCCAGAAGGCAAGCGACTGAGGGCATCTGCATTGCCGTGATCTGCAGTTTTCCGGTACTCGATCGTGTAGTCGAACTGGTTCAGCCATAGGGCCCACCGAGCTAGTCTGTTAGCTGCAAGAAGTGGTGTCCCTTTCTTTGGTCCGAACAGCGCTGTCAGGGGCTTGTGATCAGTCACCACCAGTATGAACTGTCGTCCGTACAGATACTGGTAGAATTTCCGCAAACCATAGATGATGGCTAGGGCTTCTTTGTGGATTTGGCTGTAGTTTCTTTCTGCAGCTGTAAGAGTCTTGGACACATTGGCAATTGGGCGCTCGCTTCCATCCGGATAGCGATGAAACAGCACTGCTCCAATTCCAACGTTGGATGCGTCACAAGCCAGCCCCACAGGCTTTTCTGGGTCGAAGTGTACAAGCACTTGATCAGAGGAAAGCACCTGCTTCAGCTGTTCAAAAGCTGCTTGTTCCTCTTCTCCCCACTTCCAGGGATTTGCCTTCTTTGTCAGGCGGTAGAGCGGCTCTGCCATAGTAGCCAGGTTTGGGATGAATTTCCCGTAGAATTGTACTGAGCCCAGAAAAGACTTCAAGCTTGAGACATCCGTAGGTGGTGGCATCTTCAAGACTGCCTCGACTTTGGATCCTTTGGAGATTCCTTCAGCCGATAGAGTGTGTCCAAGGTATTCCACACTGGGTTGAGCAAACAGGCATTTTTCACGACGGCATCTGAGTCCTTTGTCGTTCAGACGCGTGAGTAGTCGTTCCAGATTGCTCAGATGATCTTTGGCATCCTTCCCGCTGGTGAGTATGTCGTCTTGAAAGACGGCAACTCCAGGCAGATCACTGGTCAGATTTTCCATGATCTCCTGAAAATAACCAGGTGCTGACTTGATTCCAAAAGGTAGTCGTTGTTGCAGAAGTACCCCACGGTGAGTGCTGAGGGCTAGTCTGCGTTGACTTTCTGGTGCCAGCTTGATCTGGTTGTAGGCATCAGCGAGGTCGATCTTTGTGTAACCGAATCCTCCTCCCAGCTTTTGCATCAGTTCCTCTGGGAGAGGCATTGGGTGACGGTGATCAGCAAGTTGATCGTTGATCCCAACTGAGTAGTCACCACAGATCCGCAGTTTTGGCTTCAGGGCGCCTGCACTGTTTGTCTTACTAATTGGAACCACTGGTGTTCCATAGTCGTTGAACTGGACTGGCTTCCAGACTCCTTTGGCGATGCCTTCTTCGTAGCCTTTCGTCAGGTCATCACGAAGAGCGAACGGAACCGGCCTTGCCTTGTGAAAAACCGGCTTCGCGTCGGACTTGAACTTGATTTCCAGCTCAAAATTCTTCAGACATCCCAATTCTTCCTTGAAGAGATCTGGGAACTTGTCGCAGAGAGTGTGGCAATCCTTTTGAAGAGAAGCATAAGTTGTGCTGGAGGTCTTCGGATGCGATTCTTTTGCACCCTCGCTCTTGACTTGACTCTCTATGCTCTTCAGTCCAAGGGCATTGTCCACTGAAATTCCCAGAGCCTGGATCGCGTTTCGTCCAAGTAGGTTGAGATCAGGGATCTTGGTGACGATGTAGGGAATGGAGCTCTGTTTACCAGTCACTGGGTCCGTTGTTTGGCCCATGAAGGTGCCCAGCACGGGTAGGTCGTGCTTGCTGGCAGACTCGTACCGATGTGTGACGTCATCCAGCTTCGGTTTTCCCAGTTGTTTCCAGACTGGCACAGAAACAAAATTTCCCGTGGTTGCAGTGTCCAGCTCCATCGTGAACTGTTGATCCTGGATTGTGACTGGAACGTCCAACCTAGGAGTGTCTTGGGGAACTTCGCCGAGGATGGCTTTGACAAGCTCTGCTTTTGTGATACTTTTCACTGAAGATTTTGCAGGATGTCGTCCCCCTTGTTGCTGTTGGTGCAGTTTTTTCCTGCAAACAGCCTCCAAATGTCCTATCTTCTGACAGAAGTTGCATTTGGAGTCTTTGTAGTAGCAGTCTGTTGCTCTATGAGACTTTCCACACCTGTAGCACTTTGCTGAATCGCTGGTCGTGGAGTTAGACTGCTGGTGGTTCTTTGGCCGACCCCCTTTGTTGTTCGCCTTGACTTTGTTGACCGGCCTGGGCTTGGAACCGTAGACAGTTTCCTTGGCCACCTTTGCCGCGTCTTCAGTCTCTATGGCGATCTTGACAGCCTTGGCAAAATCCAACTCGGTATCCTTGACCTTGAAAAGAGCCTTCAAGACAGCTTCGTTGTTGACAGAACATATGAATCTCTGCCTAAGAGCTTCATCTTGTGGATCTTGGATCGAAGGAAAGTCACAGGTAGCCGCGTCTTGACGTATACGGGATGCCAGCTCCTGGAGTGTTTCGCCTGGCTTCCGTTCCATGTTGCTCCAGAACTTGAAACGTTCTCGCACTATGAACAGTTTTGGGTCAAATTGTTCTTTCATGAACTTGACAATTTGGTCCATCGTCAGGCTGTTGATGTCCGTTTTTGGATTCTGTTGAGCAGCCAGATTTGCCAGTTGCTTGTAGACAGCCGGAGTCTGATTAGTGAGGAAGACTTGAGCCTTGCGGTCGTCAGGAACGGCGTTGGCGACAAGAAATGTGCAGAATCTTGACCAGTAGTCAGGCCACAGTTCTGAAGTGGAATCAAAGGCAGCGAAAGGTGGAATAGCGGCGGTCGAAACAGTAGAAGTGTGAGGACGGGTACTTGCGCTGGAATCCCCAGTCGGTGTCTGAACTTGAATCATCTTCATCAACGCACCCATCTGCTCTCTTTGGACTGCTAATTCTTCTTCATGCTGCTTTGCTTGAATCCTCATCTGTTCTTTCATCTGTTCCTTCTGCTGTTCATTCTGCTGTTCCATTTGTTCCTTCTGCTGTTCCATTTGTTCCTTCTGAATCTTCATCTGTTCCTTCTGCTGTTCCATTTGAATCTTCATCTGTTCCTTCTGCTGTTCTAATTGCTCTCTAAGCAATTTTATCAGCTCCGCTGTCTCTGTCATGGTCAGTCGTCAATTTTCGCTGCTGCAACAGTTGAAGGGGTGCAACTTCTGTAGTTGGAGTTTCTTGAGTACTGGAGAGTACTGTCCCTTCGTAGGTAGATCAATGTCGAATCCTGTCGGCGACGCCAAATATTTCTGTTGTATTTTTCTCCTGCTATGTCGCTCTCTCGGTGCACTCGCAGAGAAGACACGGGATACAACAGGATAGAACTCCAATACTTTATTAACAGAAGATGCGCAAGAACAAACTCATGAAAGAGGAAGAACCCAGAACGCTGTGCAGTGCTGCTTATATACTAACAGGTCAGATCTAGAACATTCTGTAACATACTGGCAAGTACGGAATCTTTCTGAGGTTACGTAATCTGCTGACGTTACTGCACTCGCATGTTCTGGGATGGTCTAGAAATTTCCATCGAAATGCAGTGACTTTTCGCGATCTCTACAACAGGTTTGCGACGTACTCCGCTTCACAGAAAAGAAGTTTATTATCTACTCATGATTACACTAAACAAAGACAGCAATCTTACAGTCACATACCATATCATTGTAGAAGATGCAGACATTTCTTGTAAACGTCACCGATGCAAATATTCCACAATTTTCACCAAATCATAAACTGCAGCTCGGGAGCGTTGCGAAACTGCCACCATTTTTATTTTGTCTCGGTCGGCCACAACAGGAAAGGGGCGGGGCCTCTGCTGATAGACTCGAAACCAAGGTCAAATCAGCGAAAACGAATTTTAGCCTCTAGCCATTTTCAGGGCCACTCGCCATCCGCGAAAAGTAATTTGCCCCCAATATTATGGGGTATGAGCATATAACGGTACCAGTTGCTATGCTCTTGCCATCACAGTTTTCACTTGCCCAGGAACACATAGTTTGGAACTGTGGCTAAAGGTACGACCTCGACCTCTTAGCCACGTGACTGGGGTTACAGAGAGGGATGCGTTGTGGAGGTCTTCAACATGACAGGTGTTCAGCAGCACCAGCAGGGCGCTGCGAACAAAGCCCGCCAGGCTGAAGACCAGGTGGGGGGAATCCAGTGAAGTCGGCCTTCAGAAACGACCCTCAGATGTCTCACTGGACCAAGGGTCAGCAGACACCCGCTTACTGACCTCCCCCCCGGAGGAGATTTTAAGAGAGCAAAAGACAGGTGAATGGACCGATGGAGGCAGAAATAAGAGTAAAGAAAGAGCAAAAGGGGTGGGCAAGCTTGGCGAAATCAGCCCCGCTGCGTGAAGGCAAGCCCATGGGGCCGGAAAGTTAACTAAAGGAAACTTTCCTTTGTGAAAGTTAAGTGGTTTCTGTCCCTTTTATGTGCTTAACTTGTAACCACTTCGCAGTCATAACCGTTTCTTTTTCCATCTGAGGGTCGTTTCTGAAGGCCGACTTCACTGGATTCCCCCCACCTGGTCTTCACCCTGGCGGGCTTTGTTCGCAGTGCCCTGCTGGTGCTGCTGAACACCTGTCATGTTGAAGACCTTCACAACGCACCCCTCTCTGGTGCGTTGTTTTCCCAAACCGCTTCACGGCAGGGAGGTTCCGTGTTGGAGCGGTCTATTCTTCAACTGCATCCCAGGCATGTTGTCTTCATTGGCAACTAAGGAATTTTCCTTCCTGTCTATCCCTCACCAGCCCATTCGCCTGTCTCTTTCTCTTTAAATTTAAAACCTCCCGAATTTAGCCGCTCTGTCCTTCCTCTGTGTGTGTGTGTGTGTGTGTGTGTGTGTGTGTGTGTGTGTGTGTGTGTGCACTGCATTGTGACTGCATCGCACATAGTTTCAAAAGCAGAAAGCTTTTCGCAAAAATGCCAGATTTTGAAATGATTTATGTTCCGTTTTGATGGGAAGATAAAACGCTTGTGCTTGTTGCTTTCAGTTTATCAAGATCAAGTTTTTTTTGTACTGGTGTGATTACATTGCACATTGTTTTGGGGTTTTTTTTGTTTTTTTTAAAGCAGACGGCTTTGAAAAATAAAGTTTTGTGTTCAGAAATGACATTAGCTGGTTACTTTCAGTATGTGTTCGTAAATCATGTGCGACATGTTTCATCTGCGGATTTTTTTTTTTGTTGTTGTTTTTTTTTTGTTTTTTGTTAGGTCTTCAATACTACGTCGTGAATATTTCGTCCTTTCTTCGATATGGACTTGTTTTGTGGATCGTTCAGTGCACACGCTGTGCTCACAAAATCGCCACCGACCACACAAACTGTCCACACAGCAGTCAGCACCGCATTGTGTGCCGAGGGCAGGGAAAGAAAGGAAGCCTGAGACAAAACAAGCCTTCACAGGCATGCCAGTGCGGCTTGATTTGTAAGTAACGGACACAGGTTCTCTTCTGTAATAGAAGTTTAGGTTCGCTGTTGGCTAGCTGAGGCGTTTGGCATGGATTTGTGTCGTCATTTTCAAATTCTGTACTGAGCAACGGCCGTTTCCGGTCGAGTTTGTGGCGACTGTAGGCGATATGCACACGCCGTTTGGTTCATAACACTCATGAGTTTCCTCGAAAGGAACGCTCATTCATTCAAACTCACAACCCTGTCCCTTTCGTGGAGTAATTTGTCCATTTGGGGGCCAACTATCGGTATTTTTGCTCGCACCGGCACGCAATGTTGTGACGTAGTATCGCCACTGTGGGGACAGTCTGACAGCAGGGGCAGAGAAGCAGGTGAAGTCAGACAAACTGTTTGGGGGAGTGAAATTACTACACAAGAATGTTTCTACTAAACACACAATGTCAAAGCTATTTACATACCGTATGAAGTCCGGATCACTAAGTTTGGTCGAAAGACCGTCAATATTCCAAGAGAGGATAGTGAGTGAGTGCTGAGACTCTTTACCGACTACACGCGTGTCACACGCTGACATGTCACGTGCAGCTGGACTCGGGGCTTGGCCGGCGTCTCACGCGTCATCACCGGTCATCTCGTCGTCGGCCGGGGTGCGCGGTGACTGGGTCTGACGTCTGCGGCGCTTCGGAGGGTGGGGGGAGGGGAGGGAGAGCGTATCACGTGCTGCACTGTCGTCACGGTCAAGGCCAGTGCGGTGTGTAGTTGGGGTGTGTCACTGGGGGCTGGCTACCGCTGCCACTCGTTCCGCTTCGATGCTCGCGGCGGCGGCCGAAGTTGTCGGTGTCGCTGGCGTTCCGTTGTCGTAGGGGGCCGGCTACCACCATGAGTACACCAGCTGGCTTTCGCGCACTGGTAAAAGTTTAGTGTAAGTGTATTGTGTGCATGGTGCGTGCGCGTGTGACGGCGTGTGTGTGTGTGTGCGTGTGTGTGTGTGTGTGCCACGGTGTGTGTGTGTGTGTGCCACGGTGTGTGTGTGTGTGTGTGTGTGTGTGTGTGTGTGTGTGACATACACGATCTTGGAGCCTGTGGTCGGCATAACTGACTCTATATACACAATAATACTTGAAACGTGCACGAGAGCTTGCGACAACTGAAAGTTAATTTTTTAACCAACCGATATTTTCTTGAGAGGATAGATTTTTGCTTGAAACACTCTTCAAGTTTATATAGTGACGAGAAAGAAGCTTGTCTCCTGAAGAAAGTACTTGTTGGTTGTTACAAAATCACCTCTTGTGACAAGCTCACATGCATGCCTTGTTTCGGTGTTGGAGCGTGTTCGGCAAACAGATTTTTGATGCTGCTGCCGTTGACCAATCCGGCGTCACTGACGATGTCATATCACAACTTGCCTGCGAGATTTCGTTGGACTTGTAAAGTCGCTCGTAACACTGAGGCCAGAGAAACTGAGGCGGTGTCTCAGTGTTTCCAGTGTTGACTCTGTGAGTTTTATAATCCTCACAGCGAATTCCAGTCAATGGACCCTTTATTTGTAGAAAGGCGGTTAAGTGGCTTTGGCCTCAGTGGACAGTTAACTCGGGTCTTTCCGTTTTCGCTTACATGAGGATTTCCCCATGTCGCCGCATATACATATAACCAGTGGTCTGTGACGGTAGAACTGTTGGCAAACTCCGACGTATCAGATTCCTAGCTGTTCTCTGGCCCCACAGCGAAAAGACGTGCCTTTATGGGTGATAAAAGTACCTTTACGAAACACGCCGCGCCGGGTCGACTAAGAGTCAAGGACCTCGTTTGGATTTGGCATCGGCTTGAAAAACACACAAAATGAGCGGGCTGGTCAGATCAAACACATGGCTGGGGCGGAAGTAAACAGTTAGTACACCTGGTAAAAGGCCCATCTTTCAACGTGTCTACTCTAGGTGCACAAATCCGGTGTAATAAGCCAGATGTACTCCCCGGCTCTTTTGATTCACGGGTACTGACCGCTTGCCTCGAGCTGCCCTGAATCGGGACACTTACAATCTCGAGCTGCCCTGAATCGGGACACTTACAGTCTCGAGCTGCCCTGAATCGGGACACTTCCAGCCTCGAGCTGCCATGAATCGGGACACTTCCAGCCTCAAACTGCCCTGAATCGGGACACTTCCAGCCTCAAACTGCCCTGAATCGGGATACTTCCAGTCTCAAACTGCCCTGAATCGGGACACTTCCAGTCTCGAGCTGCCCGCCTGAATCGGGGCACTTCCAGTCTCGAGCTGCCCTGAATCGGGACACTTCCAGTCTCGAGCTGCCCTGAATCGGGACACTTCCAGTCTCGAGCTGCCCTGAATCGGGACACTTCCAGTCTCGAGCTGCCCTGAATCGGGACACTTCCAGTCTCGAGCTGCCCTGAACGGGGCACTTCCAGTCTCGAGCTGCCCTGGATCGGGGCACTTCCAGCCTCAGGCTGCTCCAATCCGGGGAACTCTAGCCTCAGCTTGAGCTGCTTAGCCCAAGGCACTTGCAGCCTCAAGCTGCATTGACCAGGGGCAATTCCAGCCTCACGCTGCGTGGACCCGGTGTAGGATCCGGTCCGGTCCCCCCTCTGAAGCAGTCCCCCGGGGGACCAATTCGTGGCAAAAACTGCTCTATAATGGTCCCCCCTTAGACATCCAGCCTCGTTTTCGACTGGTCCCCCTGGGCGATTTTGGTCCCCCCTCGCATCCAAAGTAGGCCCCCTCTCGAACTGGTCCCCCTCTTTTCTAACCAATGTAGTCAGTATTTATTTTAACTTTATTGTTATAGTGTGTGTCAACTCAGTAGAAAACGTGACTCTGGATCTCTCTCACTCTCTCTCTCTCTCTCTCTCTCTCTCTCTCGCCCCCCACACTTTCTCTCCTCCCCCCATCTCTCAAACACACACACACACACATTATGCACGCACGCACGCACGCGTGCACACTCACTCACGCACGCACGCACGCAAACACACACGCGCACACACACACACACACACACACACCTCTTTCGTTATATGTATAATTATTTTCATTTTTGTACAGAGATGTTATTCAAGATGATCTTGAACTGGGTCAAGGTTACAGTGTCAAATCTAAACTTTTAAAAGTGATTTAACTTCGTAGATTTGCCGTTCTATGTAGCCTATACTTTTGTTTTTTTTATTTTCTCTTTTTTTTTTTGTGGGATGAGGAAACGGTCGCCACTAAAAAACAAAAGTATAGGCTACATAGAACGGCAAATCTACGAAGTTAAATCACTTTTAAAAGTTTAGATTTGTTTTTTCTTTTCTTTTATTTATTTTTTTTGTGGGATGAGAAAACGGTCGCCACGCTTCTTGACACGTCACGTGACTCGTGTCAAACATGCCTATAATTATAAGTACACGACAATTCATTCCGTACTTGGGCCACCGAGGTTGAGATATTTGCTGCAGCCACCCTCTTGGACACGCCCGTGTATGTGTTCACAAGAGAGGCTCCAGGCCGACAACCTAGGTGGCTGAAATACGGGCCAGTTTGGCAATCGGCCCCATTGAAAACAGACAGAGTAATTTATATAATGAATCTTGGACATCACTTTGCTCCTGTTTTTTGTGTCACTCCTTAGACCAGAACTGTTAGTCTTCTGCTGTTTTTGTTGTTTCAAGGGTCATGATTTGAGACACTGGTACTCAGTCTTGACTGTCTACTTGAAGTACGCTGAAAGCCAAAGGTGGCAACTAGTTTTCATGTCATGGACACTTACTTAATTTTGAAGAAATATTTTTCTATGGCGTTGTATAGAAAATATTAGATACTTGGTCTTTGATGTTATTCTCTAAATGCTATTTCCAGTTTTAAAAAAATGACAGGAAATGTGGACAGCAAAAAACAACCAATGCAAAAAAACAACTGAAAGAAACAAGAACACAACCAAACAAATATATCTCACACACACAAAAATAACAACAAGCACATAAATCGGGAAAAAAAAAAGAAAAAAAAATGTTCCTATGGCCCTGTGCTTTTGGGGACAATAAAGTTTTGTAACAATAAAGTTAAAAATAAATACTGACATAGCTCTACATTGGTTAGAAAAGAGGAGGACCAGTTCGAGAGGGGGCCTATTTTGGATGCGAGGGGGGACCAAAATCGCCCAGGGGGACCAGTCGAAAACGAGGCTGGATGTCTAAGGGGGGGACCATTATAGAGCAGTTTTTGCCACGAATTGGTCCCCCGGGGGACTACTTCAGAGGGGGGACCGGACCGGATGCTACACCGGGTTAGAGTCTAATCTCGAACTAAACTAACTCTAGGGTTAAATTTTCTGTTGTTTTTTGTTTTAAATCAGGAAGCGGGTCCATTCCAGCAAGGTCCCTATGCCGTTATAGAAGGATTTTTGTCTTCCTTTCTTCGCTTCCTTTTTTATTTAATTTTGTTTTGGGGTTTCTTTTGCCCTAGTCTGGGTTAGGCCCGTAGCCGTGGGTTAAATTAACCTCGATTTTTACATACGGGCCCTGCATTCTAAACCGTTGTATGCGGTGGCAACATGTAATCGGAACAGTCTGTATGGGGCATTCATATCGAGAACACTTCCATTACAACCCGAGCACCAACAGAAAACACGATAGGGATAGGGATGTTCCAACTATGAAACAATACGTCATGTTTTTTGTTGGTGGTAATTTGTTTTTTGGAGGTTTTGTTTTGGTTTTTGGTTTTTGTTTTGTTTTTATGGTTGATGTTTTTTTCAGACTTAAGTTCTGTTCTTTTCTTGAAGAGTCCCTAGCCTAGGTATTGTCGTAGGATATGTCGGCGACTTGTAATCGGAACAATCTGTATGGTGTACCTATTGAGAATACTTCTACTGGAACCAGAGCAGCGACATAAGACACGATAGGAGATAATTATGCCAACGATGAAACTAAACGTCATGTTTTTGTTGGTGATAATTTGTTTTTTGGGGGTTAGTTTTTTTCCGGTTGGCGTTTTTCCAAACCTAAGTTTCCAAACTTAGGTTCTGTCCCTTTCTTGAAGAGTTAATTCTTAGCCTGTGTATTGTCTTAGGATAAGTCGGCAGAGCCTTGATAAAATTTACAGTGGCTGGCTGATTCTAAATACCTTTCTTTGGCAAAAGTAATGGGGTTACCTTTTCTTAAGTGGTTTATTATGTAAGGCGGACACCCCTAGAGAACTTAAGACAAAAAGTAATCGCAAGTAGTTATGCGTGTTGTTGTTGTTGTTGTGTGTATTTATTATGTGTACAACTTCATTAATAATCATAATAACTAGACTTGTCAATAAAACCCTGCCAATCATAAGTCTTAGCATGACCAGGTGTTCAGAACTTAATCAATGTATTCGTTGTGTTTACTTTGAATATCAATAAATATATTGACTTATCACTATCTTTTGTCGTGGAAAGTGTGCGATTGTGTCTACCATGTAGCAAAAAAGCGGATTACCAAAAGTGTCTGGTCAAGTCATGAGAGAAATAATGAAAAGATGGATGAATTCGTCAGTGACCTGTTCTATTCGTGCAGCCCAGGGAAACAGAAATCTGTGTGTCTCTACTCAAGGTTTTCTGGTGTGTGTGTGTGTGTGTGTGTGTGTGTGTGTGTGTGTGTGTGTGTGTAGGCCGGCTATTAGTTGTGACCAGTTCCCCTGAAAGTGTACACAAGCCGCATTCCACGCAATACACAAAAAGTACTTGTCGCCACTCCTTGTACTGTCAGTACCACTTACAACTTCAGCCGACCGCTGTCTTCACAATTTTGTGAGTAAAACAATTATTCTATAAAATTAAAGAGCATTTAATCCTCTTTCTAGACATGTGTATATCTCAACATTGATAAAAATGTACTTATGCACCCTTTTTTTTGCGAGAACGACACAGTAATTTTGGCTTCTGTTACTACGATCTAGTGAAGACAAGTTGTGTGACGTTGCATCACCAGAAAGTGTAAGAAATGTTGATACCATAACCCAGTACATAAGTCCGCGCTTATACTCGTGCAGGATGCAGGGTTTCGACTCGCGTTTTCGCTGTGAATACAGTTTTTGTTAGGGACACTGCTTTCACCGTCGTACTGCAGGGCTCTTCAAATATCGCTATGTTGGGCACTACTTAAAAACGAGTTAGGAGTGTCACCAATTGATAAGAGGCGTTACATTAAATAGAAACCTGCAGAAATCCTGTTTTTCCTCTCAGCATGTAATACCTATTCGAACGCACAGAAAGGCGTACAAATAAACTTCTCTGACAGCAAGTTTCATCAGCTTGAATGTATCGGGCAACACAAGTTGTGGATACGCTGAATGCCAGTGGTGTCCTCTTCATTAAATAGCTATACAATCATTGAGACTACCCGTATAGTCATCCATGTCAACCACATACAATTTGTTCACAGTAGAAGGAATGGAAAGCAACCCGCCACCACCAGGAATTTAACGACGGTTTCTGTTGTGCAAAAAAAAAAAAAAGGTTATGAGGGTGGTAAAGGCTTAATTTAACTCTCTCTATGCTAAGGTCGCGATCTGGGGCCGTCACGTTCACAACGCTTGTCTGCAGAGGTCTAGTTAATGGGATCGCCAACTTTCTATTTTTATTCTCAGTGAAGATATCATAAATCTTCGTCAATCTTCGTCGTCGGGATTCCCCTTTATTTTTAGCATTGCCGCGAGCGCGCATGCGCGTGAACTTTGGCACGAACGAAGATTCTGATCTTCGTCGTGAAAATTGCGATTTTTCCGAACGCACCTTCGGCCCTTTTTCTGCCCGTGCTACTGTGGTAAGTACAATGACAATATAATTTGATGATTTTTAAACATATTCACTGTTGTCTTGCACACTTATGAGAACTGATAAGCCGTGGATTACGAACAATCAGTCTCCAAAGAGACCTACCATTTGGAGCCATCTCACTGTGTTGTTTACATCCTAGTGCATGTGCATTACAAACATGTATAAAAGCAGGCTACCTCATAGTCATATCTTTTCGATCCGCAGGGATGAAAACACACATATACCGGTGACATATTATCGATTCCTGTTGTCAGTCACTATTTGGAATGATTCATTAATCATAGTACCACAAGCTGAAACGGCTACACATAGCTGGCAGACGACACTGCAAACCATAGTTTTGCCCGGTTGACTTGGTTTTTCACGTTCCACATGAAAGAGTTTCTTTACCATTTACAAAAACAGCAAGCACGCTAAGCTGACATGTACAAACATCTTCAAATACATGCTAAAATTCATAAGAGCGCATACCTGAAGTTTTGTGATTGTGCCAGATCTATGAAGAAATTTTGCATTTTCAGACACCCTCCGACACCAAGACACGCACTGGCAGACACCAAGACACGCACTGGCAGACACCAAGACACGCTCTCGCAGACACAGACACGCTGACAGGCACAGAACACACTATTTGTGGAAGCCAAATATTGAGTGGTGTGAAGCCCTACTGACTTTAACAATGAAATTAAAGTTGGCAGCAAACTTTGCTTTTTTCTTGCCAGTTATACCTAAGTCCAAACACATGTATTAACAATGCCATGCAAATAATATGCATTGTTATGTACCAGGTGTTTATTTATTCTTAAAACAGAGTAGGCTTTGGCATAACTGGTTACGGAGTTAGCTTCCATTGTGTGTCTTGCGTGTCAGCCATTTGCGTGTCTTTCTGTCTGCCCGTGTGTGTCTTGCGTGTAGAAGTAGTTTGTGTGTGAATTTACAGAATACGAAAAAATAATGAAGAAATACAGAAAAGGCTGCACGTTGTGTTTTTTGGCAAAAATTTTCTACATTAAAAAAAAAAAAAATCTGTGTGTGTGTCTGCCGGTGCGTGTCTTTGTGTCTGCCTGTGTGTCTTTGTTGACTGCCAGTGCTTGTCTTTGTGTATGCTAGTGCGTGTCTTTGTGTCTGCCCATGCGTGTCTTTGTGTCTGCCCATGCGTGTCTTTGTGTCTGCCTGTGTGTCTTTGTTGACTGCCAGTGCTTGTCTTTGTGTATGCTAGTGCGTGTCTTTGTGTCTGCCCATGCGTGTCTTTGTGTCTGCCCGTGCGTGTCTTTGTGTCTGCCCGTGCGTGTCTTTGAGTCTGCTAGTGCGTGTCTTTGTGTCTGCCAGTGCGTGTCTTTGTGTCTGCCCGTGCGTGTCTTTGTGTCTGCTAGTGCGTGTCTTTGTGTCTGCTAGTGCGTGTCTTTGTGTCTGCCCGTGCGCATCTTTGTGTCTGCCAGAGCGTGTCTTTGTGTCTGCCTGTGTGACTTTGGAGACTGCCAGTGCAGTGTTCTAATATTTTTAATAGAGACCTGCCTGTATTCATATATCATACCCAAGCCAATATATTGCCAAAATAAATCAACATGTAGTATGCAACAGAAAATCTGATAATTGGTTGTATATATGTTTGTGTATTCTGTCTCGTGTCTTTATGTCGGCCTGTGCATGTCTTAATTTGTGTCTGCCTGACCAGTTTGTAGTCTTATATTGTGCCCCAGCAAGCCTTGTGTTATTGCTAAAATATATCAATGTGCAGTATGCAACACAAAACCTAAGAATTGATTCTGTACAATTGCAGCTTTGTGAAGGGACAATAATGAAAGTAGTAAAAGAACAACAAAAAAGTACATAAGCTGTGCCACGCCTGGCTTCTTTTTTTGCATGATTGGTACATCATATATATAGGGAGGTACATAATCATTTAGATTTGTGTTTTCAGTGTCTTGTAATGCCTGGCTTTTTTTTTTTTTTTTTTTTTGCATCATTGGTACATCATATATATAGGGAGGTACATAATCATTTATGTTTGTGCTTTCAGTGTCTGTAAAACGTTTGTAGAGGGAGGTACATGATCGTTTTCACTATGTGTACACACAAACAGTTAAGAAAGCAAAGACATCCACTGGCAGACACGGAAGACATGCAGAGGCAGACACGGAAGACACGCAGTGGCAGACACCAAGACACACCAAGGGAAATAACTCTGTAGCCCATTGTTGTGCAAAAAACTCATTTCTTAATGAGTAAATAAACAATTCATCTATGAAAATGCATACTTTCCACATGACAATGTTTATAATTGTGTTTAGAATCAGTCTCATGGAAAGGAATACTTTTGCATGCATGGTTAACGCAAAATTTATTGCCATGCAATTTATTTGTTGGAATGATAGTGTTCCAAAGCTCCATACCAACAAATCTTTGAAAACTACACTCTGCTTGTCTGTGAGAAGGTTGTATATAATTGCAGTCTTGACAGAGTGCCTTCTCTGCTTGTGAGCGTGTGTGTATCTGCCGTAGTATGTCTTTCGGCTGTGTGTCTCCGTGTCTGCCATTGCGTGTCTCCGTGTCTGCCAGTGTGTGTCTTTACGTCGGGGGCTGTCTGAAAATGCAAAATTTCTTGGCTCAGATCTGCGAAGGGACATCAATCGGGGGGGGGGGGGGGGGGGGGGGGAGCATTCTGCGCGCGAACTGGACGAACACCGAACGATTGCTATGTTACAAACGCATCCCGCGTCGGCGTGTGTACGGGCGCGCGTGCGTGACGTCAAACGCCGACGACGAAGATCGGCCGACGAAGGTCCAGGGCTATGTTTCTCCAGTACAAGAAAGGCGACGGACACGCGACCCAGTATTTACCCAAGCAGAGCTGAAGATTATAGACAGGGAGGGCGTACGTCCCACTGACATCATTCCTGTCACTACATTACGCTCTGCGAACTGTCCGTGTTTCTGCTTCTTTTCAGCGCCCTGGAATCTGTCCTGTGTCGGTTACGCTCTGCGATCTGCGTTGCTGCTTCTACACTGTGACATTATCGTGCAGCCTGTAGGCTCTGCGATCTGTGTTGCAGCTTCCGCGCAGCATCGTGCAGTCTGGATTACCCTCTGCTATCTGTGTTGCTGCTTCTACACAGCATCGTGCGGTCTGTCCTGTGTCTGGATTACGCCCTGCGATCTGTGTTGCTACTTCTGCACAGCATCGTGCAACCTGCCCTGCCTTATCCTGACAGTTCTCACCATGAGTTGTCAGATCGGCAAGTGTCCAGTCATGCTGCTGTTGACGTTGATCACGGTTTCCATGTTCTGTTCTGCATCTGCAGGTAAGGTCTTCCATGTAGCCTTAAGCTCATATCACAGAAGGGAAAATGAATCGAGTTTTTTTTTTTTTTGGAAGGTGGGGGGGGGGGGGGGGGCGGGAGGGAATTTCGAGGAAAAGTTTCGATGATAACTGACACGGGTCGTCAGCGACTCAGAAAACGAAAGGAGAAGCTGTCTATTCCGAAACTAGCGGACGAATAAAACATAATAATAAAAACAAAATAATGCTAATAATGCTAATGCTAATAATAATAATAATGGATATTTATATAGCGCCTATACTCTGCGAGCTCTAAGCGTTTACAAAGTTAAGAAAAATAACTTTATAAATAGAAAAATAAGATTTATAAAAAGGCATGAAAATAATGCCAGAGAGAACAATAAAAAACACAGCTATTGTGGGGCGCGCGCGCGCGCGCACACACACACACACACACACACACACACACACACACACACACACACACACACACACACACACACACACACAGAGTTCTGTCAGTCCCTCATTACTGCTGCTGCGCTGAGGACAAGTGTGTTTTGACTGCAGTTTTAAAGGTGGTGACCGAATCTATATGCCTAAAGGCCGTTCTTAACCGGGCGAACCATAGTCTGGCGAACTTGTTCGGCGAACTGTGTATTGTATACGAACAGGGCAAGCGCACACACGTACATAGTTCCAGAGGTTCGGCTGGACTAGTTCTCTTTCTTAACCGACCGTTAATGATATGCATACGTCATCGCCCGAACAAGGCGGACTCGGAAGTTGAGACAATCGTAAACAACCAAAATGGCCGCCTTCGTAGATCGAGACGACCAGGCATTTGCGGTAGTTATCGTTTTGAGTGAACTCTTGGAAGCCGAGGAAGAGGAGATAAGAGGAAAAGAGCGCAAGAGAGGGAAATGTGAAGTGAGTCGATAGCCGCGATGCCGTCCGCCATTTTCCTCAAGTTTGTACATGCGCACAACAGCTCTCCCCGAGCAACCAATCAGAGCGCAGGATCGGCAAAAGGATCGCGAGGGTTCCCACGACACGCTATGCAGTCCTCGAACCTAGTTCGCCGAACCTTTCGAACCAGGGTTTCCGCACAAGTATTTGGTCGGTTAAGAAACAACGTGCGCGAACCTAGTTCGCCGTACTCTCCGAACCTAGTTCGCGAACCAAAAGTCTGCCCGGTTAAGAACGGCCTTTAAGTTGTTCCAAAGGATGGGTCATTGGTGCGAAAACACCTGGAACACGAAGAACAGGTGAGTCAGCTGAAGACCTGAGCTGTCTGGAGGGTGATTCAAGATCCAAAGATGTTATTCCTTTCTCCCGTTTGGGGTATTTGGGTGGGGGGATATCCGAATACAAGGGTGGGTGGGGTCCGGGTGGGTGTTTGGGAGTTTAACGTCCTTTTCCACCACATAAGGGTGATATCAAAGACGGGGCAACAAGAAAGAAGGCCAGCACAAATATTTGGCCCCAGCCGGCGGGATTCGAACTCACGACCCGAGCATTGAGAGTCCAACGCTCTACCATTCGGCCACCCCGGCTCCCATCCGAATACAAAGGACGTGACAACAAAGTACAACAATATATACAACAAAGCTACAGAAATCTCAACAAAACCACAAAACACATCAATTTCAATCCAAAATACAAATACACATAAAACCATCATCCCATCGGTTTTACGTACAGATTATACGATTTTACGGTTTCTTATGAACGTGGCAAAATTTAATATGCCTTTCTTTGATGCGTCTAATGATATGAATCTACAAAAATTGAAAGGCGAAACCGACCTGCGAAATGGGTTCGACCACTCTGTTCCATAAAGGACACACTTTGTTCGAGATGTGATACTTTAAGCAGATAGGCAAACATTTTTTACCGTACAGGTGAAAACGCTTGCCTTTCAGCTTATAGTTTACCATCGAGTACTGACATATCACATCTCTATCAAAGCCTGTCCTGTCAAGGTGTGCCACTTCGTCTTCCCAATTCAACTGCTAATGTGTGATTACTACAACGCAATTTCATGAGTGAAAAGCATAAACGTCGGGTAGAGGTAAAATGTACTTTTCCTTCCCGACAGAGTGAATGGAAAGTTTCTGAGAGGTGACTGTAGACGAGATTGTATCCTTTACGCTCTCGGCGTGAACGTTATGAATACAAGGCACTGACGAATGAAAAACAGACAACAACAAAAGTATCGTATATCCGGGTTTGTTTGTATGTATGTGGAACCGGACGGCCGTGCTGTGGTCTTAAATAATAATAATAATAATAATAATAATAAATGGTATTTCTAGGGCGCATTTCTTTAAATAAAACTCAATGCGCCTGTCACTCACTCACACTCACGCACATCATACAACGATGAACAGACATAAACTGGTGAAACTGACTAGTCAAAATAACTGGTGTTAGTAGTTTGTGGCCTCATGCCGCTCAAGCAACAAGGACCAGCATGCGGCTGAGAAAATTACTGATAGGCTTTGCGGAAGAGGAACGTTTTCAGACTGCTCTTGAAAACAGACAGCGTGGGCGCATTTCTCAGATCTGAAGGCAGAGAGTTCCAAACGGCAGCAGCGGCAAAACTGAAAGAGCGCTCACCGAAAGATTTCATATATATATATATTTCATTTCTTATTCCTTTAGGACCATTTGAAAACGTGGCTAATAAAACTGTCTACTAACATTCACCTTCAATATCAGGGGCACACGAAAGCATGGTGTACAGTTTGGGCCACTTTGCTTTCATGGTTTTGGTGACCACCACACTTGCACGATGTTATGAACCTTCATAATAAATAAATAAATAAATACTACCACTACTACTACTACTAAATGGTATTTGTAGCGCGCATTTCTTCTAAAACCCAATGCGCCAATAACTGACCGACACTCACGCACATTTTACAAAACGATGGACAGACACACACTGACAAGTTACACAGGAAATTACGGGTAGGCTTTGCAAGAAAGTAACGTTTAAAGATTGTTCTTAAAAACAAACAGAGTGGGCGCATTTCTCAGATTTGCAGGCAGAGAAGTCCAAAAGGTTGGTGCGACAAAATTGAAAGCTAACAAGGGTGGGTGGGTGTTTGGGAGTTTAACGTCCTTTTCCACCACATAAGGGTGATATCAAAAACGGAGTAACGAGAAAAAAAGGCCAGCACAAATATTTGGCCCCAGCCGGCGGGATTGGAACTCACGACCCGAGCATTGAGAGTCCAACGCTCTACCATTCGGCCACCCCGGGTCCCCTGAAAGCTAACAAACTAATTAGTACGCCATTCATATTGAAGGTCAAAACGACTGGTTTTCTGTTGATTGTTACACAAGTAACCTCCCATCACTCCGTTTTTAGAGAGAGAGAGAGAAAAAAAAATTGCTTGTATCAATGACTAAGTCTGTGTACATAACCCCTTAACATAAAGCGCGTTTTCACTTCCGTACTACAATTAAATTTGACCAAAACTAAGACGTTTCCGTTGGACCTCCTACGCTCATATACATACAAACAAAACTAAAAGGGAATCCAACATCCATGGTTCACTGACTTATTAAGATTTAGGAGGTTTATTTTCATATGGGGGCAGCCGGGGTGGTCGAATGGTAGAGCGTTAGACTTCTAATGCTCGGGTCGTGAGTTCGATCCCGGCTGGGGCCAAATATTTGTGCTGGCTTTTTCATCGTTGCCCCGTCTTTGATATCACCCTATGTGGCGGAAAAGGACGTTAAACCCCCAAACGCCCACCCACCCTTATTTTCATATGGCGAGTTTCTGTGGTGTGGATCATTATTATTACTATTATTCATATTCTTCTTCTTTGTTTCACAGGGCCGGTGGATCACCAGTGCATTCGACCATGCGTATCCGGTCAGACCATGGAGTGCCAGTACAACTTCACGGTCGAGTGGTACCGTACTCTAACTAAGGTATTGATGAGTTATCCCTGTACACGGCAGACGTTTCAGAATGATGCACTGTTGAGTAACTTACTTCAGTCTGAGTAAGTCGAACGCTTGCTTACAATGAATCTGGGAAAAAAATGTCAAATACGGTAATGTTGAAATTTGTTGTTTGGCAGTTCTGTCGCTTTCAGTATCAGGACATTTCAAAAGGCCCAGATTAAGAAAAAACATTTCAAATAATATCACACACACACACACACACACACACACACACACACACACACACAACACACACACACAGAGCAAACATGAACAATAAACAAGACGGTCACCAGCCCAATATTTTGTTTCCATTTCATCACCTGCTGTCGTCACTGTCGTTCTTTTGTAATGCCATGTATCCGGGAGGAGGACACACACACACGCTCGCTCACTCACTCTCTGTATGGAAACAACTGACCGGGTTTGACAGACCGATCTGGTTTTTGGAAGAGAGAAGTGGAAGTTGTTTTCTTTGAAATCTATGACGTTTTTCCTCACTGGGATGACGCATAACACATTTGACCTAATCACTTTAATACAATTCTTGCAATGAAAGCACAATTGAAGTGTTGCTGCTGCATGTAAAGATCGAATTAATACCGGCTCATGTTTAACAGACAAGTCTGCGAACGTTTTCTCACCATGTATTATGTCTGCTGCGCGCGCGCACACACACAGACAGACAACGCGCACGCGCGCGCTTGTGTATGTGCTCTATTGAGACCTCCGTGATGTGTTCTCATCGGCTCATCGAGTGAGAGTCAGTGGCAAAAAGAAAACCAAGTACATCGATGAAATTCCCGCTTTCCATGTCTTCAAAAAGAGGAAGTCGTACAGTGGCGAGACATCACCAAGAAACGTCAGCATTACGTCAATCAAACATGACGTCGGTAGAACGACGCTCTTACTTTGCGTCAGTGCGCGTGTGTCTTTTCTTCGATGTTTGTGAGGCGTGTGGCTTGAGGAAATGTGCTTGGAGTACAAATTTTCAACTGACGATAACGGCTGCAGTGAATTTTTCTTAATTTTGTATATTTTTCATGACACCAGAGACACACACACTCCCTCTCTGTAATCTAGTATGGTCGAGTCTGAGATCTAAAAATTAATGGGTTCACCGGCACTGTCAAATGAGGTACGGTTTACGTCAAAAGTATATAAGTGACTACCTCCAAAATGCAATCTGTTCAGAGTCAGTATTCATGCTATCTACTTCCAAAAAAAAATGGAGTGATTTATGTAAGTATTACGCCTGTAAACGCGAGACAACCAACTTTTCTCAAAAGGGCGATAACTCCCAGATCACTTAAGCAATCACCAAACGTTCGGTTGCTCTAAAAAAAGATTCTGATATATTCGGAGACCCCAAATTTGAAGCCATTCGGTTGAGTATTTTCGGAGGAACAGGCCTGGACACAAATCACGCACACACACACGGCACTCACTTCAGCGGAGAAGTGCGTTCAGGGCACCATGCCCGCCACTAACAATGACGCTATTCTCAGAGTTACACTTGCATCACCTCAGTGCGGAGAATGCGAACGACGTGCGTTTGTGTCCACAAAACTTGCCTTTGAACGTGGAAATTTTGGCCCGTCTTATATTGTTGTTTCCATTACTACGGAAACATGAAGACAAACAAGCCCCCCCCCCCAAAAAAAAACAAACAAAAAAAAAACAACAACAAAACAAACCACACCACACACACACAAACAAAACAAAACACAACACAACAACAAACAAACGAACACCCCAAAAACCCAACCAACCAACCAAACAGAAAGAGAAGACAAAGGCAAAACAAGAATTGGTTTTCCCATGAAGTCACCACATCCCTAGTAATTTTCGTGCCGATAGAGAAATTAAAGAACAAGATCTGACGTAAACATAGGAGTTGCTTCTATTCCTAACAAGATGGACCACCCAATACCGAAAGCTGCTTTAGGCCTAACAAGATTGGCCACCCCATTCCCAAAGTTGCTTCGACTCCTAACACGATGGGCCACCCCATTCAGAAAGTTGCTTACTCCTAACAAGATGGGCCACCCAATACCGAAAGTTGCTTCTGCTCCTAACACGATGGGCCACCCCATTCAGAAAGTTGCTTCGACTCCTAACAAGATTGGCCACCGAATACCGAAAGTTGCTTCTACTCCTAACAAGATGGGTTAATCAATACCGAAAGTTGCTTCTACTCCTAACAAGATGGGCCAATCAATACCGAAAGTTGCTTTGGGCCTAAAAAGATGGGCCAACCAATACCGAAAGTTTGCTCACTTCGACTCCTAACAAGATGGGCCACACCATTCCGAAAGTTTGCTCACTTCGACTCCTAACAAGATGAGCCACCCCATTCCGAAAGTTGCTTCGACTTTTAACAAGATGGGCCAACCAATACCGAAAGTTGTTTCGACTCCTAACAAGATGGGCCAACCAATACCGCAGGAGTTAAAAAAAAAAAAAAAAAAGGTTTGCGGCTTTTTGTTGAGATAGCAGATCTTTAAGCTGCGGCGACGGGCAGTCAGAAGTGGGAACAGAGATGAGTGTAGAAGGCGTAGTGAGGGAGTGCCGGAAGTATCCAAAGTAACACAATCAGTCTCACAGTCAACAGCCGGACTTGTAGCCAAGAAGTAGTGTTGCTCTGCTGTGACAAGGGGAGTGAGTGACCAGGTGCAGAAGCACTGGAGCAGCTGAACTGCTGTAGTAGTACTAGTACATTCCAACAGAATAGAGGCAACTGACTGATGCATAAATGTCATTTATTTACATGACGATTGTTATTCATAGTATATCATAGCAAATATCACGTCTACATTAAGGGTGACGGACGTAAACTCCTAATGCTGACTATAAACAAAACACAAACACTAAATGAAGTTCCCACTTTTAATAACAGACATCCCCCTTCCCTACAAGACTGACACACACGTACAGTGAAACAGGTACAAAGCCGAAGCACGAATACAAAACAATCTCAACTAAAGATATCAAAATCAGTCAACACACACACACACACGCACAGGAACCAAAATACAGCTAAAACGTCAACCTTACGACCTGCAGGCCCGCGCAAAGAAAAAACACAGTTACCGTCTGACAGAACCTTATACTTCTGGTCACCAGTCAGATAACTAAAGTTCGTTAAGGCGACTACACCACTAGGGATGTGCACTCAAAATCAAATCAAATGAAAAGTTATGAATGACTGATGACAGTGGCTGGCGGTGAAGCCCGAAGTCGCTGCTGCAGCTGGTGGTTCTGTTCACTCAGAACACTGATTTTATCGTGAAGAAGGCCAACCAGCGTTTCCTTAGAAAACAGAGCTTTTAATGTTTGTCCTGAAAATTTAGAAACTGTATATAGAAGTTTAATTGAAAGTGTACTGGCATTTAACATCGTAGTCTGGTACGGCAGTCTCAGCATGAAGAACAAAGCAAGGCTGTCTCGTATAGTCAGAGTGGCAGGAAAGATAGTTGGCCTGGGTCAGTACTCTCTAGATGATCTTTATATAAAGGCTGTCAGGAGGAAGGCCACTACAATTGTCAACGACCCCACCCACCCCCTCCATGATCAGTTCCAAGAACTCCCGTCTGGGCGCCGCTACAGAGTACCGAGAGCGAGGAAAAATTTGTTTAAGAAATCTTTCATTCCCTCAGCAGTATCTATTTTAAACTCATGACTGTGTTTACTGCCCGTCCCCAGTATGTATAGATTTTATTTGTTGAGATTTTCATAACTGTGCTTGCTCCTCAGCTGTGTCATGTCCGCTATGCCCTTGCCATCTTTTAGTTTAGATTTCTTAGTTTAGTAGCATAGTATTAGACTTGGACATCACACATTACTTTAGGATCTGTGTTTAATATGTATCGATTTATATGTCTAGATAAATTAATGTAGGGGTGTGTGTGTGTGTGTGTGTGTGTGTGTGTGTGTGTGTCTGTGTGTCTGTGTGTGTGCGAGCCAGAAGAAAATTTTCTGCCATCGACAGACAATAAAGTTATATTGAATTGAAATTGAATTGAATTGAATTGAATTGGTCCGACTCCAGAATTTGCGGTATTAGGTAGCCTCGCCACGGCAGGCTGCCCTTCCTTCCAGCTCAAGACGGCAAGAGTCCGAGTCACGTGACCGGCAAGACAGCAAGATGTCTAAAAGCAAGAGTTGCAAGAGTGGCTCGAGTACCCGGCAGGAGTAACAAGAGCAAGAGTAGCCAGCTTATCCAGAGCGGCATAAGTCCATCTGCAAATAACGAGCACTCTGCTAATACGTAGTCACAACAACAAAATGTTTCAGTCATAAGCGGAACTAAAAGCTGAATTGAACTGAATTTCCTAAAGTGGCTACAAGCGTTAGAACAAACATTCAACTGAAATGGCGCAAAAGAATGGCAATGATACATGTCGCAGCTGAACTGAAAAAAACCACACCGCTCGCCGTATGACATAACTTGACATCATCATGATCATGCAAACTAAACGCAAACGTTGTACGCAAGCACCGCACGCACACGTTCGCTCGGACACATGACATAACACAGACCCCCCCCCCCTCCCCCGGCCCAACCTCCAAACGCTAGCAAGTCAGGGGCGCCGGAAGATGTTGGGGGGAGGGGGGGGGGGCAGAATCTTAGAGGGGGGAACGTTGCCCGAAGAAAGTGAACAGCGGGGTGGGGGGGGGGGGGCGATCAGATGCTGCGCAGACAAAAAAACCCTTTACGAACCAGGGAGCCACTGAAAAGAAGGACATTGCCCGAAAAAAGTGAAAGGGGGGGGGGGGGGCGGGCAATCAGAGGAGCGGACAGCCTTCGGTCTGCAAAAACAGTTCTCTGTTGGGTGGGATGAGGGAGAGAGCAGAAAGAGGGGTAGGGGAGAGGTAGGAGAAAGGGGAGGGGGGGCAAGACCATGGCTTTGCCCCCCCTCTTGCCATAGTCACCTGATTTTCCAGGGGGGGGGGGCAAAAAGACACTCAGCTGCCCCCCCCCCTGCCCCCCCCGGTTCCGGCGCTCCTGCAAGTAATCAAACCAGCACGAGACAAGACGTTACAACACTACTCATTCTCACACCTTCCACACACGGGCTATCAGGACAGGTTAGGAAGGGCTCTACGCCGCGCAGTTACCAACACAGGTACAATTAACATTCGGACATACCTCCACTCGTGACGATACCCAACTTACACCGAGGAACACTTCCAACAGCTGCTCCTCCCTGCTCCCTCCAGTAGGACAGGAAACACGGGTATCAAACCACCCTAAGCACCCACGCCGCAGTGAGAATGGTCTATCGGCTGGCATCAAACGACCACGCTCGCCCGAATCCCGCTCGGTGAATGAACCCTATAGCTCACTGGCCAGCCGGTCCGAACAGCTCACCTTCATCACGAGAAATCCGAGTACGGCAAGCAAAACGGGAACTGACCAACACAACACCGTCACACGAAACGCACGTGTCCAGGCGGGCAATCAGCAAATAACTGAAGACTCGAGGCCCAGGCCCGAAATCCCCCCTCCCAACCCCCACCGCCCCCTTACTAACCTCCTGCTCAGGCTAATCAAAAATACCCCCCCCCCCCAACCTAGACCTGTCTCGCTTGTGACAGCAAATACTGGATAAACCCTGAAATGGAAAGCAAAGACATTTTCGCACAGTCAAGTTCGGGTTAAAAAAAAAAACAAACCCAAAATACTGCAGTGAGAGAAGACGCTTGTCAGCCATTGTGTGGTGCGTGCGCACTCAGGCGGAGAGACAACTAATATTTACCGTTAAGAAATACCGCAAAACCGCCAGTACACTGGGCGAGCAGATGAGAGCCGTCACATAAAATTAACTATTTGCAATAATTTGTATTTGTACCACTATCGTTTCATGTATTTCCTGATCCTTCACGTCTTCTCGTGTACCAGGCATGTTACCAGTGCCCGTTCAACGTCAGCGACTGTTACCGCCCACACTGCGTGGCAGCTGGTGGCAACATCCGGGCACTTCTCACCATCAACAGACAGATGCCTGGCCCGGCCATACAGGTAAACGGACACGCAGTTTAACTGAATCTCCGAGTGGTCACTATCACTTTCGTTTTGTCCGTCACACAATATGTATAACAGTTTCCTCAGGGATGAGCGATGGCCGACCTTAGCCGCTGCGCTGCTGAACGGCCGTCACCGCTGTCACGGCGATGAAGCGTGGGTTCGATCCTAGGTCGAGCTTGTGATATGTGATACCGGTTTTTCCTGGCTACCGGGCTGCTCATCGGGGGTTTCTACAGGTTTTCCGGCTTTGCTTTCCCGACAAAAAAATAGGATAGGTATGTTAGGTAGCGCTGCTCAGCAGCAACGCGCTTCCTCCGGGCGAAGCAGCCCGAATTTCCCGAAAGGGATATTATTATGGTTAAAAAAAGGAGTAAGTTGGCATTTTACTTACGAAAACTTAGCGCTTGTGGAGAATTTCTAGTTGTCAAAATCAAAACCACATTAACTTTGGGGGTGCTTCCCTTGGTATGACACGTCTTATGATTTGAGTGATTACACGGCCGGCACAGCAGGTGCCGCAGTTCCCGGGCCTGGTTAATGCCGGGATATTTATGACAGGAAGCGTGGAACGCGGCCCTGTCCCGCAGTCCCAAACCACACGGACCTCCATAGCATCATCGTACCGTCATCCTCATCTCCATCATCATGCATAATAAAAATTGCCCCAACTTCCGAGCCCTCCGTGGATTCCACCCATGACCAGGGAGGAACACCACTGGAGCCGGCGAAGAGTTGTGGCAGCAAAACAACAACAACAACAACAACAACAAAACAACCATTCAAGAGCCATGGGATACAATCAATCCTTTTTTGCATGTAGGTGTGTGAGGGAGACACCGTGGTGGTGGCGGTGACCAACATGCTGGAGGACGGACTGTCCACGAGCATCCACTGGCACGGGCAACACATGCACGGCACGCCCTACATGGACGGCATGGGGCAGGTCACTCAGTGTCAGATACAACACATGGAGACATTCACGTAAGTACCGGCAGACAAACGTCAAGATGGGTAGGGGTGGGTGGGTGTTTGGGAATTTAACATCCTTTTCCACCACGTGTGGGTGATATCGAAGACGGGGAATCGAGAAAAAGGCCAGCACAAATATTTGGCCCCTGGCGGGATTCGAACTCACGATCCCAGCATTGAAAGTACAACGCTGTACCATTCGGCTACCCCGGGTCCCCGTCACGATGAGCAGATAGTGTTAGGAACGATACTCGACAAAGATATTTACGGTTTCCCTATGTAGGGATCCCTGACTCTCGAGTACTGGGGAGGGTCTCCCGGACTATTTTCACTCACATATTACGCCTCCGTTGCAGGTACAAGTTCAAAGCGGACCCGGCTGGGTCACACTGGTACCACGCTCACACCGGGATGCAGTCCGCGGACGGGCTTTTCGGAGCGCTCATCGTGCGCCAGCCTCCCAACTACGACCCCAACGACAATCTGTACGACCTTGACCTTCCTGAGCACGTGATCATCGTCAATGACTGGCTGTCAGAACTGTCCATGGCTCGATACGTAACCATGATGCATAAAATTTATGAACTCACTCAACCCACGGCCACGTGCTGGTCAACGGGGCGAGGTCGGAACTACAACGTCACCGGCTCTGATGGCGCGCATGCGCAGACACCCCTGGATGTGCTGCACGTGCAGAAAGGGAAGAAGTACCGGATGCGTTTAATATCAACAGCACCCGCGTGTCCTATGCAGGTTTCTGTGGACGACCACCAGCTGATGGTGATCTCTGTGGACGGTATGCCTCTCCAGCCGAGACTCGTGGACACGGTCATCGTACACCCAGGTAAAAATTGGAGCGAGCGATCGAGCGAGCGAGCGAGCGAGCGAGAGAGAGAGAGAGAGAGAAGAGAGGAGAGAGAGAGAGAGAGAGAGAGAGTGGGTGTTGGGCTGTTTAACGTCCATTTCCACCATGTATGAGAGAGAGAGAGAGAGAGAGATGATGATGATGATGATGATGATTTAAAAAAAAAAATTCAGGATAGGGCATTAGGCATTGCTTACAGGCTGTCCTGCTATTCTACATTGAAGGAGGCTGAACAAAAAACTGCAAGAACTATCTTTAAAAACAACAACAACAACAACAACAACATGAGAGAGAGAGAGAGAGAGAGAGAGAGAGAGAGAGAGAGAGAGAGAGAGAGATGATGATGATGATGTTAATGATGATACAGGACAGAGCATTGGGCATTGCTGCATAACAAACAGGCTGCCCTTCCATTCTACATTCAAGGAAACTGAACAGCAAATTACAAGAACTATCTGAAAAAATAAATGAGTGTTCTCGTATTCTGCTCAGGTGAGCGGTACGATTTCGTGCTGGACGCGTCTGAGGACGCTGGCAACTACTGGCTACGTGTGCTTGGACTTTATTACTGTGACTTTCAACCTGTCAGAAGAACTGGCGCCGCCATCTTGCGGTACGAAGGTGCACCGGAAGTGGATCCGAGTGGTGACCGAACTCAACAGCGGGACGGCATAGTAAGATCATCATCATCATCATCATCATCATCATCATCATCGTCCTCGTCGTCATCATCGTCATCATCACCATGATTTCTTAATAAAACACAACGACTCCAACACCAAAAGCAAAACCACTATTGTTTTTTCCAAAAATAATTTCCGAATTTCGATCGAGTTAGCTAGTCCTCATCTGGCCCTGCACGAAAATAATACTGGAAATTTATAAGGAGCCATTCCTGTAGGAGGTCTTGGCATTCTGCTTGTGTGTGTGTTTTTTTTTGTTTTGTTTGTTTGTTTTGTTCCAAAGGTTCACCCAAGAGCGGCACTTGGAATTAAAGAAATTCTTAAAAACGACTAGGCTACGTTGTCAATCGCTTTTTCAAGGTTATATATATATATATATCTATATATATATATATATATATATATATATATATATATATATAAGACGTTACAGCAAAATCTTAAATCTGATTTTTTTTTTGGAACCTCAGTTGCATGCAGGCCGCTCAAAACCCTTTTTTTTTTTTTTTTGCTGATCGGCCTCTCTTCATTGGTTCCACACTTTTTTAAATTAATGCTTTTGTAATTAGTACATGGACAGATGTCTTAACTGAGTTTCATTTTCGAACATGCGTATTATGTTTGTAGGTGTACCGTATCTGTATTTACTTATACACATTTTGCCAATTAAAATTACATGATTAAGAAACTGACATCTCTCCTTAGAGATGCCGCCCTTGTCCGCTATACCAAATAGTACATGTACATTAAATTAAATCTGATTTGTGGTAGCTTCTGAACCCGATCCTGTTTGACGGAAACATAACCAAGTACGGCTGGAACCGAGAGGTCATTCGAACAGACGACATGCGCTATGCCTATGACAGCAACTACACGGACGAGGTGGTCGACTTCAAATACTTCCTTGGTACAGTCTCACTCCCTCTCTCTTAACAAATACATCCTCTGTCTCAAGGGGAGCCGGGGTGGTCGAATGGTAGAGCGTTGGACTTCTAATGCTCGGGTCGTGAGTTCGATGCCGGCTGGGGCCAAATATTTGTGCTGGCCTTTTCATCGTTGCCCCGTCTTTGATATCACCCTATGTGGTGGAAAAGGGCGTTAAACCACCAAACACCCACACACCCACCCTCCTCTGTGTCAATGTTACTCCGAATATCCGGTATTTAGATATTCCCTGTAACTACTGCATACATAACTCTTGAAAGCCCACGCCAAAATCGCAATTTTTCTTGAAATCTTCAGATCACAAAGAGCCACTTTAAGCCACTATTATGTAATCTGCAGCGGCCTCGGACCTGGCAGGGAAGGCCCACGCCTTGCGTAATAGTGGATTGAAGTGGCTCCTACTGGCGCTCGGTGGCTTGTTCTTTTTAACAAGTCTCATCATATAGCAGGCGGGGGGGGGGGGGGGGGGGGGGGGGGGGGGGGTCGGGCTCTTAAAAGTTTTAGTATGGTATTTTCAGCCTCAGTTTACAACTCTGGAATATTCCGAAGAAAGTAAATTAAAATGAAGACGTTTCCTGAAGATATGAACATTGCCAATTTTTCGGCTCTCTTTCAGTGGTGTGTCTACATTCACGAACCCCTGTCTTCCATGAATTGTACATTAATTGACAAATATTTCTTTTCAGGACTGGATCTGAATTTTAACAGCAAGTACAATAACAAGGAGCTGTATCCCGCCGCAAATGACAAAACAACTGTCATCAATAATGTATCCTTGGCAAAATTTACACTTATGAAGATTTCAGAAGGATTAAATTCGCCCCAGAAAGATGTACGCTTAAAGGGGCTAATGCTACCACTTTAATGCTCGTTCTGATCTGTTTTCATGGTATCTGTCATCACATCGCATTAAGAGCTGTACTAAACATCAAGATATACTCATCAATATTTCGAGCGTACAGGCGTGCTCACAGCACGTCTCTGGTGTCACACTGCACGCCCAAGCTTCGCCCATTTGAGCTTCTCTCGTGCACACACACCAGAGACGTGCTGTAAGAAACTCCACACAGCTTTAACTTTTCTACGCGCTCACGAGTTTTTTTGTGAGTGAATGAGACTTCTTCCGCAGTCAGTATAAGAATTCGCTACGCGAAGAGTGTGTGCCTGAGTGTCACCGTATACCTCGGTAAGACGACGGGCTCTTCAAACATTCACCAAGTAACAACGAAGATGGAATTAGCCTGTTTAAAATGTCATGCCTCCGGGGCCTCTTTTCAATTCAATTCTATATTTATCCCTGACTGTCCCCAGATCACATTCAGGCTGCCACCCGTCCCGATCCTGAGTCAACCGGAGGATGTCCGCAGTGAGTGGTTCTGTAACCACTCCACCATTCCAGACCACGACTACTGCCAGACTGAAGACGTCTGTATGTGTACACACATGATTAGGGTCAAACTAAACCAGGTAGGAAACGCAACGCCTGTTGTGAACATCTTGGGTTGTTTACAGGGGTTAATGCTGCCATTTGTATGATAACAGATCGTTCAGCGCTGTTGTTGTGGTATCTATCATCACACCACTTAGACACCTGGACAGTGGCAGCGTCTGTCATGCTGGCACTAAGCCACGACACGCGTGTGTGTGTGTGTGTGTGTGTGTGTGTGTGTGTGTGTGTGTGTGTGTGTGTGTGTGTGTGTGTGTGAGAGAGAGAGAGAGAGAGAGAGAGAGAGCGAACGAACGAACGAACGAACAAACGAACGAACGAAACTTTATTTTACAAGGATAAAAGATTAGGTACACAGACCTGTCTTACATCTTGTCCTTGCTAGGCTATTGATATATATATATATATATATATATATATATAGAGAGAGAGAGAGAGAGAGAGAGCAAGCTCTAACTAGGTAGAGCACACACACACACGACCATGCTACCACATACATAAATCAAGCAATACTAAAAGAGAGAGAGAGAGAGAGAGAGAGAGAGAGAGAGAGAGAGAGAGATTGCGCGTGTGTGCATTTATCTTCCTCCCCCCATACATGGTACATGTATTACAAAAGAACGACATTGACCACAGCAGGGCACTGAATGGAAACAACAAATTGGGCTGGTGGCCATCTTGTTTAGATGTTGTTATTGTTGTTTTTGTTGTTGTTTCTTTTGTTTTCTGTGTGTGTGTGTGTGTGTGTGTGTGTGTGTGTGTGTGTGTTTGGCGGGGGGGGGGGGATGGTGGAGAGTGGGGCGGGTGGGGTGTGGGTGGGGCGTCCTGCAAGATAGTTTGTCGGGGGGGGGGGGGGTAAAGTTCCTGCAAGATGAGTTAGTGTGAGTGTGTGTATCAGATCGTGGAGCTGGTAGTGTTCCACGCGGGGCGTATTCTAGACGAAGCAGGTCATAACGTACATCTCCATGGACACAAATTCCGTCTGCTGGGACTCGACAAGGTAGGTGCCTGTGTTTGGGTTGGAAACTGCATGGTTTTCTTGCTTGTTACTTGTGAAAGGATACGTTAGGGAAAGCATCAGCCAGCATGTAAATGCCAAATGGATAGGAATAGTACCCCCCCCCCCCCCCCACCTGTTTTTATCATTCTGACCCAGTCAGATAAATAAGTCGAATAACTTATATCCAAATGGATATTATGGTGACTTGGATCAATATACCTAGGACCCGTGCATGCTTTTATTCAGCCTCGCCTCTTGTCACGAGGGTCAACGTGGAGACTGAAGGTCTGTCATACTGTGCGCGACTCGGGGCTAAAACGATTCAATACAGTGAACAGGAGTTGCGCAAATTTGATTTCAGACTGAAGTATGACTAGGTGATAATGAACTGTTGACATGTGCACATTGCTTTTTGTGTAGGTAGGGAAGTCCTTGTCCAGGTCAAACCTGGAGCAGATGGACGCACGAGGAGAACTGAGACGGAACTACATCAAGCCTCCAGTCAGAGACACTGTCAATGTGCCAGATGGGGGATACGCTATCATCAGATTCACGGCCACTAACCCAGGTCTGCCACTCAGTATTCCAGACACAATACATTCCATTTTTCGACTGCATTGCTGAGAAATTTTGGCATTTCATCATCAGTTAGTGCGTTGAAATTATCCCCCCCCCCCCCTCATTTTTTTCCGTTTATTTTTTCATGTAGGTTTTTGGATGTTCCACTGCCACATGAACCTCCATCTGCAAATGGGGATGGCACTCTTGATACAAGTTGGCGACTACTCTGATTTACCTCCCGTTCCTGACGAGTTCCCGCGCTGTGGCGGTATGGGCTTCAGCAACGCCAGGAGACGGCCAGTAACCGAGCAGAAGTGTGCAACCGACTCCTCGGCGACCTTGACATTTATGCCGCTACTATTCATCAATGCTTTGCTTGTTACGTTCCTACTGTCCTGATGGATGATCATCCAACCCGGGTTAAAAGCGACCCCGGTTCAACCCTGCTACAGACCAGCGTTGAACCCGGGTCCAGGGCTAACTCGCATTTCGGATCTAAACATGCAGCTGGCGTCATGATATGATGCTTTCGTCAAGGCATGACGGCGGGCATGACGTAAGGTTTTCTACGTCATTGCCACGGTTAGACTTGGAGATAATGTAGTGTATTGTAGTGTATACGCTATTGACCCGAGTCCAACCCCAGTCGAGGTAAACTTGATTTTAACCCGGGTTGTAGTGTAAACAGCATCAAAGAAAAAGTAGATTTGGGGTTATTTTTTTTCTGGAAAGCGACTAAATTACCAAGCGCGAATTTTTTCTGATTCTTTTACGCCCTTTTACCTCCCATATTACGGTCGTGAGTTCGTGTCCCGGCTGGGGCCAAATATTTGTGCTGGCTTTTTCATCGTTGCCCCGTCTTTGATATCACCCGTTTGTGGTGGAAAAGGACGTTAAACTCCCAAACTCCCACCCGCCCACCCACCTACCCTCCCACATTACTCTGTTTCTATATTTATTTCACACCCATGTCCATTCGTGACGCTAAATGTCAGTCTTACGAAGTGTCTGTCACAATAACAGCGAACTGAATGTCTGTGTTCAGACCATACAGAACTATTACGTCATGTTAAACCTGCAACTAACATACTTGGCGTTACGTTTGCTCTCGATCTTAATCTTCAAACTAACGTGATTTCATGTTTCTAAATAAGCCATTGTTTTCAAACGGTCCTTGTGCAATGACGTTTGTACTCAAGTTTGATCCTGTAGGTTTGTCCATTATTTGATCAAAGCATTTGATTAAGAAGTAGGAAAGGGCAACATCAAAGACGAGGCAACAGGGAAAATATCAGCGCACTTTTTTAAAACTCTCAGCTTGGGTTCGAACTCACGATTCGAGCACTGACAATCCAACGCTTTAACCCCCGTTTTCCTCCCCCCCCCCTCCTCTCCCCCATTACCCCGGTAGAGGAGGGGGTAGAATGTGATTATACCTCACATGGCCCTGTGACTATTGTACGGCGGCCAGAAACGGCAACTCTGAATAAATCTTTGTTGGAGCATTGATCCTGTGACATACGAAATGTAGATTTCTGGGCCCGAATGTAAAAGTCGGGGTTAGGGAGTATAGCCCCGGGTTAGAGTCTAATCTCGAACTAAACTAACTCTAGGGTTAAATTTTCTGTTGTTTTTTGTTTTAAATCAGGAAGCGGGTCCATTCCAGCAAGGTCCCTATGCCGTTATAGAAGGATTTTTGTCTTCGTTTCTTCGCTCCCATTTTTATTTAATTTTGTTTTGGGGTTTCTTTTGCCCTAGTCTGGGTTAGGCCCGTAGCCGTGGGTTAAATTAACCTCGATTTTTACATACGGGCCCTTCATTCTAAACCGTTGTATGCGGTGGCAACATGTAATCGGAACAGTCTGTATGGGGCATACATATCGAGAACACTTCCATTACAACCAGAGCACCAACAGAAAACACGATAGGGATAGGGATGTCCCAACTATGAAACAATACGTCATGTTTTTTGTTGTTGGTAATTTGTTTTTTTTGGAGGTTTTGTTTTGGTTTTTGGTTTTTGTTTTGTTTTTATGGTTGATTTTTTTTTCAGACTTAAGTTCTGTTCTTTTCTTGAAGAGTCCCTAGCCTAGGTATTGTCGTAGGATACGTCGGCGACATGTAATCGGAACAATCTGTATGGTGTACTTATTGAGAATACTTCCACTGGAACCAGAGCAGCGACATAAGACACGATAGGAGATAATTATGCCAACGATGAAACTAAACGTCATGTTTTTGTTGGTGATAATTTGTTTTTGGGGGGTTAGTTTTTTTTTCCGGTTGGCGTTTTTCCAAACCTAAGTTTCCAAACTTAGGTTCTGTCCCTTTCTTGAAGAGTTAATTCTTAGCCTGTGTATTGTCTTAGGATAAGTCGGCAGAGCCTTGATAAAATTTACAGTGGCTGGCTGTTTCTAAATACATTTCTTTGGCAAAAGTAATGGGGTTACCTTTTCTTAAGTGGTTTACGTAAGGCGGACACCCCTAGAAAACTTAAGACAAAAAGTAATCGCAAGTAGTTATGCGTGTTGTTGTTGTTGTGTGTATTTATTATGTGTACAACTTCATTAAGAATCATAATAACTGGACTTGTCAATAAAACCCTGCCAATCATAAGTCTTAGCATGACCAGGTGTTCAGAACTTAATCAATGTTTTCGTTGTGTTTACTTTGAATATCAATAAATATATTGACTTATAACTATCTTTTGTCGTGGAAAGTGTGCGATTGTGTCTACCATGTAGCAAAAAAAGCGGATTACCAAAAGTGTGTGGTCAAGTCATGAGAGAAATAATGAAAAGATGGATGAATTCGTCAGTGACCTGTTCTATTCGTGCAGCCCAGGGAAACAGAAATCTGTGTGTCTCTACTCAAGGTTTTCTGGTGTGTGTGTGTGTGTGTGTGTGTGTGTGTGTGTGTAGGCCGGCTATTAGTTGTGACCAGTTCCCCTGAAAGTGTACACAAGTCGCATTCCACGCAATACACAAAAAGTACTTGTCGTCACTCCTTGTACTGTCAGTACCACTTACAACTTCAGCCGACCGCTGTCTTCACAATTTTGTGAGTAAAACAATTATTCTATAAAATTAAAGAGCATTTAATCCTCTTTCTAGACATGTGTATATCTCAACATTGATAAAAATGTACTTATGCACCCCTTTTTTGGCTTCTGTTCCTACGATCTACTGAAGACAAGTTGTGTGACGTTGCATCACCAGAAAGTGTAAGAAATGTTGATACCATAACCCAGTACATAAGTCCGCGCTTATACTCGTGCAGGATGCAGGGTTTCGACTCGCGTTTTCGCTGTTTTTGTTAGGGACACTGCTTTCACCGTCGTACTGCAGGGCTCTTCAAATATCGCTATGTTGGGCACTACAAACGAGTTAGGAGTGTCACCAATTGATAAGAGGCGTTACATTAAACAGAAACCTGCAGAAAACCCTCTTTCCCTCTCACCATATAATACCTATTCGAACGCACAGAAAGGCGTACAAATAAACTTCTCTGACAGCAAGTTTCATCAGCTTGAATGTATCGGGCAACACAAGTTGTGGATACGCTGAATGCCAGTGGTGTCCTCTACATTAAATAGCTATACAATCATTGAGACTACCCGTATAGTCATCCATGTCAACCACATACAATTTGTTCACAGTAGAAGGAATGGAAAGCAACCCGCCACCACCAGGAATTTAACGACGGTTTCTTTTGTGCAAAAAAAAAAAAAAAGGGGGTTATGAGGGTGGTAAAGGCTTAATTTAACTCTCTCTATGCTAAGGTCGCGATCTGGGGCCATCACGTTCACAACGCTTGGCTGCAGAGGTCTAGTTAATTGGATCGCCAACTTTCTATTTTTATTCTCAGTGATGATATCATAAAGTGCGGAACTAAACACAACGATTGCAAAACGGGTTTTTACCAGTCAAAAGGAAGCAACCGTCTGTTAGTATGCTACTGGTAAAAAAAACAAAACTCTCAGCATAGAGAGAGTTAACGTGACTCCTGAACCAAAACGGCGCTTCGGTCATATTACCCGGCCTTATGAAATAATGTAGATCAACAGCCGGGTGGGAAGGGGTGGGTGGGAGCGTTGAAATGGGGGCTGGGGCAAATGGAGATCAACTTGACGTCCTTAAAGAGAAAGGCGGGCCGGGGGGAGGGGGCGGGGGAGGAGAGAGAGAGCGGAGGGGGTTGTCAGAGGAGATGGGTGCGTGACAGCGTGTTCACAAATTGGGCGACGCGAATGACACACATTTCCCGACCCATCCACCCGTAATGGTTCAGTGCTTCACTATAAGTGCAACACAGCCTTCAACAAAAAGAAGCCCCAAAAGGTTAGCGGAGCAGACGAAGACGTGACACAACTAGTAATCATCCGGGCACAGCCGAACGAGAATCGGAAGGTGCACCGCGGACATTATTCCTGTTTCTGAATCACGCTGTACGACCTTTGTTGCTGCTTCTAGGCAGCATCGTGCGCTTTGTGTCCTGCCATTGTTTGACAACGCTTTCAGTTTGTCACCATGAATTGTCAGGTCGGCAAGTCTGCGCTTATGATACTCTTGACAACGGTCACGGTTTCCATGTTCCTTTCTGCAAGTGCAGGTGAGTTTCTTTCGTAACAGCTAAAACAATGTAAAGCTTTCAACTTTCTTAATGGTAATATTGAATATTTTAATATAGTGTATAAGCAACTGAAAGCAGAGCAGACCCTGATATGGTGGCAACTCGTTTTCACAGAGATGTGTAGGCCGTAGAGCAAAAACGTCTGCTGGGTTAAAACGGCGCTTTCTCTTAAATATTATGTAACAGTACAAATACGTTTGATCAAACGAATACAAGTGTTACATCAATTTCTTGCGTTCATGTAAACGACAAGATCAAAAACCAGCTCCACCAACAGCCAAATGAATGGAAGATTTCCAATTATGGCTTCAGGGACTTTCGGCGTACATGTATTTGTACACGAATCAACTTTTGCCACGGGTTAAATATTGTCTGAAGCACTGTGCAAAACTGGTACGTCTTGGTAAAATTCTGAGATATACATTTTGTCAGGGCATCTTTCTGCTCCACGTTTTGGGAACTGCTTGCAAACTTAGTCATAGCCTCGTTTCAACGTGTAGGCCGGTGAATCGAGGCACCCCCTAAAAAACGAGTTTTCATCCCACGGCGGGAAACGGCGATCGACCATTTTACCTACAAAATTAGCAGCTCTTTTTGAAAGTAATATTATGTTATTAAGTACTTAAAATAAAACTAGCCCTAAAACAGGTTATTTATACCCGTTCATAAATTTGGCCCAGTTGTAGCCAGGCCTACCTTACAAAGCAAAATCAAGCCATGAAAGGCGAATTTCTTAGCTGAAATAGTCGATTGCCGTTTCACACCGTACGGAAACGAGGCAATGACTAACTTGCGAACAGTACCCAAAATGTGAAGCAGAGAGATGCCACGTCAAATTGCATATCTAAGAATTTTACCAAGACGCACGAATTTTGCACAGTACTTCAGACAATTTTAACCCCTAGCCGCAAAAGTGGTATAAATATAATAATATTTATACCACTCTACCACTATTACAAGTCATGGTTCAAAATCCATAATTCACCACGCGTGGCATAACATTGTACCCATGACAATCACACGTGAATTATGGCTGTACCTAAAGAGTGCACATGTACTACCCCTAGCAATGTTCCAGCAGTGTGTTCTGGTTAAAGGATTTACGTCACGATATGACGCGAAAGCGGCTAAAGAATAATTTACGTCACGACATGACGTGGTTCGACTTCGGACGGGAATGGGGACGAAGGAGCTTTTTCGTGTCGCTTGACGTGGAATTGTTGATCTTTTGCTGCGTTTTATCCACAATCGGTCGTGTTTGTGACAAGCGTAAGCCTAGTTCCAGTTCTCTACTAAGACGGAGGCTTCGAAACGGACCTGCTGACTTCTCAAAGCCTATGGACAAAGCGAAGTCAAGTCAAAGAAATGCAGGTACCGACGTGGTATAAATAATTTTCCCAATGTGGTGCCCCCGATTACGTAAAATACACCACACTCGTTTGTTGATTTCGACCGTAAAACTGCTCGTTAAAACTCGCAGTTTTACGGTCGAAATAAACAAAGTCGTGTGGTGTATTTTCCGTAATTGGGGGCACCTCATTGTGAAAACTCTCTCTCTCTCTCTCTCTATATATATATATATATATTTTATATATATATATATATATCTCGATCTAGATTAGCGACTAGACACCGATTAGCACGCATGACTAATGTCAAAAACAACATATCCAATGTCAGTTTTCAGCTCTTGCTTACATGCTTCTGTTAGTAAAACGAGACGTTAATAAAAGGGCCATGTTCCTTAGAAGGCATTTCAACATTCAAAACAGGACCCAGATTCTAACCAGCGTCCTTCACCTTCCAGTTCATGGTGCGCACACTAGCTGGCGGTTTTCTTCTCCCGTGTGTGTGTGTGTGTGTGTGTGTGTGTGTGCGTGCGTGCGTGTGTGCGTGCGTGCGTGCGTGCGTGCGTGCGCGCGCGCAACGTCGTTTTGGTAGACTGCTCTGTCGCTCCATGTGACCCTTTTACATGCAAATGGAACGTAAAGTAATACTTCATGGGCCTGATGCACGGAAGGAGACTACACTGGTCTGAGGTGTAGCTCTAGTAGACTTACGCCGGGACTATTATAGGCGTGTATTTCCGTAACTGTTCGCAGACTTGCCTTAGTCTCCGTTTTATGCCACTCGTATTAATCTTTCGTCTCCATCTTTGCCAATCCAGCTTATGTTCTGGAACAGTTTCGCTCGTGAGTGCGCCTGTACGCTCGAAACACTCTATCTTGAGGATTAGTACAGCTCTTAATGCGATACAATGTTATTTACACTTTGCACGAGCGGTCGAACATTCACATTCTACCACTGTCGTTACACTACTGGAGCGCTCAGTGTGGTCGCCGCGTCATCGAGTACGCTTCTGTTGGTTCAGTGCCAGCATTACAGACGCTGTCACTGTTCAAGTGTTGTAATGACAGATACAACGAAAACAGCTCAGAACGATCTGTGACTAGTGTGAGCATAAAAATATAGTGTTGGCTCCTTTGACAAAACTGGTCTCGCTCTAACGTTCTAGTCTTTCTCCGTGCATCTGATCCCAATATGTACTGCATGTGACGTCACCT
>JACVVK020000037.1:1292500-1305000 GCA_018292915.2 Batillaria attramentaria | reverse complement strand
GAGTGGCCACTTGAACCAACAGCGGGACGGCATAGTAAGACCATCATCCTTATTATCATCGTCGTCGTTGTCATCATCATCATCATCATAAAACTCAACACATAGACAGTGACAAACTCTGTGTGTGTGTGTGTGTGTGTGTGTGTGTGTGTGTGTGTGTGTGTGTGTGTGTGTTGTACAACGCTGTACAGTTTTCCACACTTGCGAATGTCCTCTGAGCGCATTAAAAATCTCGTGTTGCTGCTGCCAATGGACATGTATGATTTTTTTCCTCTTTTCTGTTTGTGCGCATCGTATATTTTTGTTTAATCTTATTGTTGCAACATTCATGCATATCTTGTACATATATCTTTGACTTTGTCCATTCCTCCACACAGAAAGGAATCAATTCCGAAAAGATCAAAAGACATATTTACCATTTTGGTGTTGACTGACACATTCTGAAAGTTCTTTTTAAAAAGACGATGGAGTGAAAATCGTAAATCGTATTTGTCGCAGCTACTCAACCCGATCCTGTTTGACAATAACGTGACGGAATACGGCTGGAACCGAGAGGTCATTCGGACAGACGACATGCGCTATGCATATGACAGCAACTACACGGACGAGGTGGTCGACTTCAAATACTTCCTTGGTATGTGCTGTTCCGCGTTCCCCCCCCCCCCCCTCCCCCCCCCCCCCCCCCCATTTCTCTCTCTCTTTGTCTTCCTTAAGCCGGCTCTTAACTGGGCACTGCGGAACGCCACGGTGCTGTCCACAGTTGTGACACAGTTGTGATTTTGGGGGTTTCCGCCGCTGTGGCGTCATCACAGCAACCTGGATTTCAAATAGCCACAACTGTGACTGTGGTTTCCACAACAGATTTTGACTGGTTGTGCTACGTCACTCGGCGCGGAAACATGGCGGACAGTGCATCTTGAATCGGTTTGTCACCGAGCACAGCTGTGTTCAGTTTTGTAGTTAGTAGACACACCGAGCGCAATGACTGTGATGTGCACATGTATGTTTCGTGCGCTGTGCCCAGTTAAGAGCAGGCTATAAAGTATCAATAAGTTTGTCAGGAACTCTACAACGCCGTGGAAATCAAACGCGCTTAACCCATGCATCAGATTCAGCCACTTGGGTATGGTATGGTATGGTATGGTATGGTATGGTATGGTATGGCAGACTTCTCCTCGGCGCACGTATCCATCTCTAATGAGATGCTCTATGCGCCGCAAGACTGGAGGACGAAGCAGAGAAAGCCTGCTGCCGCTAGGCGCTACTTTGTGTGCAAACCTCCACCCTGCTATTCACTCTGGTGCGTGCGACAGTATTTCTGTTTTACCACGCCACCGGCCACAGCCTACTCTTCTTCGAAAGATGAACGTGGGATTTTTAGCGTGCACACTTGATATTTGTGCGTGCATGTGTACACGAAGGCGAGACAGGCACCGCAAACGAGTCTGCACATGGATTTGGCTCGATATGGTATGAAAAAAATCCAACCATACTCCTGCCCACCGGGGACTCGAATCAGGCAGCTCAGGATCCGAAGTCGGATGCCTTTTCCACTAGACCAAATCCCCTGTGACTTGGGTCACACTAAAGCATCTCCAACCAAGAAAAAAAGTCAAAAACATGAGATACTCGTGCGCGGTACGAAATGTGCTAAGTGGACGGTTAGGTCTTAACCCCGTTCAGCGCCTGGTGACACAATATTCGGTCATCTGCTGCAAGTCAGTTTTAGTGCACAGAAGCAGGCACTTTTGCGAAATCCACACCGGAGCTCACCAGTCCATAACAAGTGCAGCAACAGCAATAATTAATGTTAGTGATACTGTTGCGGGGGAGGAGGGAGGGGGGTGGGGGGGGGCATTTTCAGCCTCAGTCTGGATGTCCCCACTGCTCGAATTCTTGCCACATGATTTGATATATTTAAAAGATGAATACGTTTGGAATGCTCGCGAGTACAACCGAATATATTTCAGCAACTACAGTTACACTTCTCTTTCTTGTATCTAGTCCTACTTGACAAGGGGGTTTGATCTAGTGGTTAAGGTATTCGACTTCGGATCCTGAGCCGCCCGGTTCGAATCCCTGGTAGGCAGGAATGTAGATGGATTTTTCCTGTCTAAATCGAGTCAAAATCACGTGCAGACTTGCGTACGGCGCCTGTCCCGCCCTCGTGTACACACGCACGCACAAATACGCTAAAATCCCACGTCCATCTTCCGAAGTAGAGCATGCTGCTGCCGATGGCGTGGTAAACAGAAATACTGTCGCACGCTCCAGAGTGAATAGCAGGGTGGAAGTTTGCACATAAAGTAGAGCCTAGTGGCAGCAGGATTTAACTGCTTCGTCCTCCAGCCCTGCGGCGCCATGAGCATTTCAGAAGAGATAGATATGTGCGCCGAGGAAAAGTCTACCATACCATACCATACCATACCATACCATACCATACCATACCATACCATACCATACCATACCATTCTCATCATGGACAAAATAAAATCTGTTTTCAGGAATGGATTTCAATTACAACGACAACAGCAAGTACGGCCACAAAGAGCTATATCCCGTGCGTACCCACTCAACGCCAGTCATCGACAATGTATCCTTCACATTACACAAACAGTGACTGACACAACTACAGAGTGGTGCATCGACATTTTCAGACTCCAAGTCCAGAGTTTCCCCCCTTTGCCCTCTGCAGTCGTATCCATCGCAGCTCGTGGTTGAACAGTAATTCGGGCTACTTCCCCCGGGGGGAATTGGGGAAGCGCGTCACCGCGGTGCAGCGCCACCCACCTACTTATAACATTTTTCAATTATACTGGGAAAGGAAAGCCAGATAATCCGGAGAGAAACCCCCAATGAGCAGCCCGGTAGCCGGAAAAAGAAAAACGGTACGGTATTACATATCACAAGCTCGACCTGGGCTCGAACCCACGCTTCATCGCCATGACAGCGGTGACGGCCGTTCGGTAGCACAGCGGCCAAAAGTCCGACCCACCGCTCAGTCCCTGGACAACCGCTCACACACAAGCTTGGGCAGTGTTTGATGATAAGAACGATGACTTCATGAAGCTGCTTTGGAGATCCATGTAGTTTGGAACTGCATTATAAAAATGCTATTTTAGAGACCGTAAATATATTTCAGTGCATGCATTCGCAATGTTATAAAAATGTAAAGAGCCCGACCACCTCCCTGCCCGCTATACGATAAGACTGGTTAGAAAGAACAAGCCACTGCACACCAGTAAGAGCCAATTGAAGCCACTGTTACGCAACGCGCGGGCCTTCCCGCTAGACGCGAGACTGCTGCAGATTGCGTTGTAGTGGCTTCTAGTGCTCTGAAGATTTCAAGTAAAAATACATGGGCTTGCATGGGCTTTTAAAAGTTGAACCACAACAAATTCCGCAAGGTTTACACATACGGAAATAAAGTTATGTCTATGTTATACAAATGCTTTGCTTTGCTCGCCAAAAAGACACAGTGACACATGGCATTTCCATAACATGCCGTGCAACGCTAGGGATGTAGAAGGTTTGTCTACACAGAATTTATCCTTGACTGTTTCCAAGATCACTTTTAGCCTGCCGCCCGTCCCGATCCTGAGTCAACCGGAGGATGTCCGAGGCGAGTGGTTCTGTAACCGCTCCACCATTCCAGACCACGACTACTGCCAGACTGAAGACCTGTGTATGTGTACCCACATGATTAGGGTCAAACTGAACCAGGTAGGAAACTCTACGCCTGTTAAGAACATCTCAGTCTGCTGAATCGTACACACTTGCATTATTCAGTGAGCATTACTCTGTCTAATTTGAAGTCGTGTGCATTAAAGGCCCTCACTTTAAGATTTTTGTAGGCTCACAGATCGCTCTGGGCTGTTCTACGCCAACAGTTGATCACATCCGCAAAGTAGTTCCGTAGAAACATGAACCTAGTTTGATTATCGTCGGTTTTAGTTGGACATCTTCTGCGTGTTGTGGGGGAGCCGGAATGGTCGAATGGTAGTGCGTTGGACTTCTAATGCTCGGGTCGTGAGTTCGATCCCGGCTGGGGCCAAATATTTGTGCTGACTTTTTCATCGTTGCCCCGTCTTTGATATCACCCTATGTGGTGGAAAAGGACGTCAAACCCCCAAACACCCACCCACTCTGCGTGTTGTGAAGAGATTTCAAGCATCTTAGACATATATTTTCCGAAACACATGGAAAAGGACACTGAGAGATAAATGACGTCAATTTTCCAAACTGTAGTTCAGACTAGATGTTGGTGACGTCACAGTCGAAGCGAGCTATGTGACGTTAGGCCTGTTTTCTGATAGTTTAAATCGCTCGCTCTAGAAAGGTCTATGTGTATCAGGTCGTGGAGCTGGTGGTGTTTCACGAGGGACGTTTTTTCACCGAGAGAGGCCACAACATGCATCTCCATGGACACAAATTCCGTCTTCTGGGACTCAACAAGGTGAGTAATTTTCTTCTCAAAACTAATATCTTGTGATGGAGCAGGCAGGGTTGGGTTTGCCATCAGTGAGGCAAAGGCAGAACAGTGACTATGAGACAGAAGTTGCGTAAACTGATCCTAGGCAGGGCCGGATCCGGAGGGGGGGGAGGGGGTTCTTTTGGTACTACAGCCCCCCCCCCTTCCCTCCTCTCGGCAGTAGCATCAAACTGTAAATAATTGTTTAAAATTGAGTTGTAAAGGTTGTGTTTTAATGCCGTATATAAGAACAGTTAGAAACTCAAAAACGCCGGTTGTTGTGTTTGGTCTTTTACAAGACCCGGGCAATAGCCCCCCCCCCCCAAAAAAAAAAAAAATTAAAAAAAAATCAGCACCCCCCCCCCCCCCCCCCCCCCCTGTGAAAACTGATTGATCCGGCCCTGCTAGGCCAAATATTTGTACTGGCCTTTTCCTCGTTGCCCCGTCTTTGACATCACCCTTACGTGGTGGAAAAAGAACTACCCACCCACCCACTCGTAGGGAGTATTTGGTGCCAGAAGTGGGATTAAGTTGATCTGTGTGCACATTTCATTCTTGCAGGTGGGAAAAGCCCTGTCCAGGTCAACGCTGGAGCAGATGGACGCACGAGGCGAGCTGAGACGGAACTACATCAAGCCTCCAGTCAGAGACACTGTCAATGTACCAGATGGGGGATACGCTATCATCAGATTCACGGCCAGTAACCCAGGTCTGCCACTCAGTTTTTCGCTGAACAGTATATTCCACACGTACAGTAAATTTACGCTACATTTCGCTCTTCAAGTGACGCTCTTCTGGTGGAAAGCTAACTCAGGTTTGACAATAGCTAGGGTAATTGTAACTCGGACCCATAACACATCAACGTCAGTTTATTCCTTTTGCATTTCAATTTCCCAAAGGTTTCTGGATGTTCCACTGCCACACGGACAACCATCTGCAAAGAGGGATGGCACTCTTGATACAAGTTGGCGACTACTCTGACTTACCTCCCGTTCCCGACGAGTTCCCGCGCTGTGGCGGGATGGGTTTCAGCAACGCCAGGAGACGTCCAGTGACCTCGGAGTGTCCAACCGACACTGCGCCAACCTTGAGGTCAACGTCATTACTGTCCCTGAGTGCTCTGCTTGCTATGTTCCTACTTCACTAACAGAAGATCCCAAGAAACAACGAGGCTTCGCCCATTCTCCCTTTCCCCGTCCCTCCCTCCCAAGAAAGATCTATGTCTATATGTCCTCACGAAGGCGTATTTTTATATTATATTTTATATTAAGCAGAAATACTGACATGCCAGGCGTTTCGTCTGATTTTAATTCTATAACTAACATGCATGTGGTTTGTCTATCGATGTTTCTGTCAGTTTCCGATGATTTTGAACAATCAGTTTGGTCTAGTGGTTAAGGTATCCGACTTCGGATCCTGAGCCGCTCGGTTCGAATCCCTATTGAGCAAGAATTTGGATGGATTTTTCCTTTTCAAATTCGAGGCAAAACTCACGTGCACACGCGTTTACGGGACCTGCCCCGCCCTTCTGTACACACGCACACACAAATATCAAGTGTGCACGCTAAAAATCCCAAGTCCATCTTTCGAAGAAGAGTAGGCTGTGGCCGGTGGCGTGGTAAACAGAAATACTGTCGCACGTACCAGAGTGAATAGCAGGGTGAAGGTTTGCACATAAAGTACCGCTTAGCGGCAGCAGGCTTTCACTGCAACGCCCTTCACCCCTGCGGCGCCATGAGCATTTAAGAAGAGATGGATAGGTGCGCCGAGGAGAAGTCTACCATACCATACCATAGCTGCAGCAAGAGCAAGATATATTTGTCTGAGTATGGAACTGTTGTGTGGGGTGAGGAAAATACTAAGTATTTGGCATGAACTGGGTCATTTTTCTGAACATGTAATCAGAGAGAAAGTCTGAATACAAAACAAACTGTGGAAAAAATCATACGTCTTTGCTTGTCTCTCAGAGCTTGTGTGTGTGTGTGTGTGTGTGTGTGTGTGTGTGTGTGTGTGTGTGTGTGTGTGTGTGTGTGTGTCGCGGAGAGAAGAGAGAGAGAGAGAGAGAGAGAGAGAGAGAGAGAGAGAGAGAGAGAAGCAATCACATATTTCAAAAGAAACTTTATTAAAATGCTGAAAGCACTAAACGCACAGAACATGTTAAAGATCTTAAGACAAACCTGTAAGTATCCTCGTAAAAAGATCACAGAAAACCACTTCACTGAAACTGCTATGTGTTTTAGAATTACAAATAAACCCGATTACCCGAGATACAAATAATGTAATTAATTGCAAAACAATCACAGAAACACGTCTCATTACAATTGTTGTGTTTTAGAAAAAAACAAACAAACAAAAAACAAGTATGTATGTAAACCTGGATACCAGAGATACAAAAAAGAATGTAAATGCAAAAATAAAAAAATTCAGATGCAATACAGCTGCTAAAAATAAATCCCCATTTGATGTAAGTGTAAAGAGGTCAGGTAAAGTTTAAAATTGACTAGAAGAGGAGTTAGGAGAAATCTCCAGAACAAATGGTAAAGTACACATCAGAGACACACAGAGATAGGAAAGGAAGCGTTCCGGCTTTGCAGCTGCTTCCATCCTTTGCTTTGCTAGGAACAGGTCGCTGTTTAAATTTAAGATAAAACAACTCAAAGCCCTTCGTTTGCCTTCAGATGTCCCCAGAGTGGTTTGACGATGGTAAACAAATGTTTCTACCCCAGCTTGACCAAAATACTGAAGTAGGAGACTGTCAACTTTGGAAAATCGGCCGAGTTTCTACACTTCTCAAGTGCTAACCTACTCAGACCTTCTGTTCAACATAAACTACCCCAACACGGTTTTTTTTTCTTTTTTTTTCTCTCATATCTCTGGATGTCTCGGATAGTTTCAACCATACAAATAGATACACAACAAAAGTATGATCATATCAAAACAAATCAACAACAAAAGAAGAAGCAAAACCTGTCAGTGAAGCAAGCTTACAAAATAAAATAAATGCATATGTAGTTTCCCTATGTTTTAATTTGTGTTGCTGCCACCCCCTCCAAAGAAAAGGTTTAGTGTCGATGTGCATATATTCTTAACTGAATACAGAATAATGTAATGTAATGTAATGAATGAATGTGTGTGTGTGTGTGTGTGTGTGTGTGTGTGTGTGTGTGTGTGTGTGTGTGTGTGTTGCGCCTTAGAAGTGGCCATTCATCATCATCATCATCATCATCATCATCATCATTTTTTGCATAAAAACATGCAAATAGAACCATAAACCAAAAACAAACGCAAGGACCAAAAAGTAGATGTATCCCAAGAACAAAGCAAGTATTGCAAAGTCAAACAAAAGCAAGAGTAACACTTGTCTGTTTTAAATTCACGCAAAGGCCGTGTTTCAAAACAGCAAACCGAGCCAACAAAAACCAACAATTGCGATTGTGTACAATAGCCACGCGGCAGCTGCGCGAGAAGGGAACAGTACAAGCAACACAGCTGTACGGGTGTCAGGCGCACGGACGAAGCACACAGCACGGGGGGTGAAACAAAATGGACGCGCGTATTTCCGGTGCTATGCCGCTCCAGATGATTGCACCGCCAATCAGCGGGTTCCCACGCCATAGCGCCGCGTGTTTCCAAATTCAAAACGCCATAGCACCGGAAAAACGCTTTGGATTTTCAGTTGTCGGTTAGAACGATACAAAGGAGCCGTTCAACACCCAGAGACCGACTTGTACAAGCTAAAGATATGTATAATTATGCTCCAGTTTCAAATTCACGGCTTTAGATGAGAGCAATCGTCGTGGAAACGCCGTCGGAGCGGTATGGTAAAGCCGGCTCTTAACTGGGCACTGCGGAGCCGGCGCCACAGTGCTGTCCACAGTTGTGACACAGTTGTGATTTTGGGGGTTTCCGCCGTTGTAGCGTCATCATAGCAACCTGGATTTCAGTTAGCCACAACTGTGACTGTGGTTTCCACAACAGATTCTGACTGGCTGTACTACGTCTCTCGGCGCGCAGACATGGCGGACAGTGCATCTTCAATCGGTTTGTCACCGAGCACAGCTGTGTTCAGTTTTGTAGTTAGTAGACACACCGAGCGCAACGACTGTGATGCGCACATGTGTGTTTCGCGCGCTGTGCCCAGCTAAGAGCAGGCTTTACGGAAAACGCGAGTCCGTTTAGTCTAAATTAGATGATCCCCCGTGCACAGTGTTTCCTCTAAACATGCCCCTTCCAAAAATCGAACAAGGAACCAAAAATCAAAACAAAATAAAAACGAAAAAGAAAGAAAGATCTCCTGTCCACGTAGACGTCGATCTCAAGGACATGGACATTGGAGAATAAATCTGTACAAGTTGCAAGATATTTAGTACATGTTCCACCTGCACAAATAACTAACAGACCACGTGACTCCCTTCGAAACAACGCCGAAACCGATACTTACAAGGGCGTCACGGGACTTCCTCAAGGCCTGGTCGAAATCTGTTTCTTCAGAAACTTTCGAATAAACGTTCCCGGCGTGAAGACGTCGTGATCTGGCAGAGGATACAACGCACAAGTGTCGACACCGGTTTCTCGGGAATTTTGGGGGAGAAGCATACACCAAGACGGCATACTCAAGCCACGGAAGCCAGCAATTTATCAACGATACCAACAACTTCCTGTTCACTGTCCTTTAAAGCATCAATAAGTACGTATCATACTCTCTTCCTCAGGCTAAACACCACAAAATTCTGAAACGTAAAAATGTCCACACAATCCCTATGAACCTCAGGCGTCATAGTCACCCCCTATAAATGCTTCAATCAAGAAACAAAAAATAATTACCATGCACAGAGCATTTAGGGACACGTGCCTGGTAGAAGATAAAAAAAATCAATGTCTCTTTTCCTTTCAGCCATCATTGGAGTGATCCAGCCATACTTTCAGTTTCTGCTTAAAAGCGTAAAAGCCTCTTCACTCACATGCACTTGCCTGCACCCTGCCTGACCTGTTTCGAGAAAGTCCTAGTTTGACTGGAAACGAGAATATCGGTGCAGCCCCCTGGCATGCACCTTGCCCCACAAATACAAAAAATAATGAAGAAGAAGGCAGTAAGCATCGCCGCATTCCGGCAGCACCTGCAGACTTATCTCTTCAGCGCATCACCCCTTTAACCAGATTGTTTTCTCCACCTCTCTCTTTCTGCTGAAACCTCTCCCTAAGCGCCGTGAGCACTCAGTTAGGTTGGAGCTTTGCGCTATAACGAGACTCCATCATCATCATCATCATCATCATCAACAGCAGCAGCAGTTGTGGCATTACGCCTCAAGACAAAGGATGCAGAACTAGAAAGTTTCTTTGTACTTGTCTCTGGATATGAAAAAGTGTGTGGGTTCCTCCCACCTTCACAGGCACACGGATCCAATGAAAGAATGAGCTATCGGGGAACCTTTGTGAAGGATTTACTTGCCCTTGGCTCTGGAATGAAAATGTAGAATTTGAAATACCTGTATTCACTCCCTTTAATTTCCCGCAAGAAATAATAAAGACAGGCATATTGAATTGAATTGAATACTGCAACATCACGAAGGAAGTCAAGAGGGACACACTCTTCCACAAAGGATCACCGATAGCACATAGCATATGGGAAAGTAACCCTGTCAAGGCGCATCTCGATTAGCTCAGTCCTTCGCCTGAATCGACTGCCTGTGACCAGAGAGTGTTTGTGTGACTGTCCGAGATGTCCCTCACGGCATGGACACCGGCCCGTTCACGGGGACGTAGTCTGTAGAAGCGTAGATCTCCACCGTGTCCAGGCTGAGTGGGCCGTCATCAGTATATTCGCCTCCACCACTGTCCGGATCCCGCTGCTCGCGAAACGTGAAGTTACCGCCGGTGATCGGGGTCGGCGTCAGGTACTCGGAGCTGCCCACCCTCTCGTCCAGCGCGCTCAGGTCCAGGGGCTGCGGCAGGGGCGGTACTGGGCGAGACCTGAGGGCCAGGGCGTTGCGCAGTCTCTGCGAAGGCAATCCGCGAAACGCTGCAGAGCTGGTGTTGGCAGGCAAGGCCTCGCTGACAGCTCTGAGAGTGTTCCGTTCTTCATCTTCAGATGCCGGTCTCGCTTCTTCGTCTCGAGGCGCGGACTGCACGCGACGTATGCCACGTGACAGTGACGTAGTAGACGAGCTGGCGCACGGATGCGCCCTCCTGTGGTAAGAGAAGGAAGACAACCTCGATAAAATTTTCAGCCGGAGGGAATAATGTGTTTACATTTTTGTGCTGTGCAATAGAGCTCAGGTTGAAATCCACTTTCAGTAATCGGTCAGTCACGTATTTACGAAAAAAAACAACAAACAACACACACACACACACACACACACACACACACACACACACACACACACACACACACACACACACACACACAAAACTAGAGGACACTTGAGGCACACTCTGACATCCTTTTGTTTCCAAAACTTTCCTTCGTGAACAAATCGCGAATGTTTCGTGGGAAAACTTTGGGTGGGGAGAAAAAGTGGCGAAATCTCCGTAACCTTTCGGTCACAGGCTTTTCAGTCTACACATTCTACACCTAGACAAACTGCAAACAACTTTAACGATGAACAGACTTGCCTGAAGAAGGGGGACAACCTTGTAGTGTTGTCACTCGTCGGCATGGGAGGCAAGTCGTGGATGCCCGGTGGCTCAGGGCCGGAGGTAGGGGCAGGCGGAGGGGCGAGGGTGGGGGCAGGCGGAGGGGCGGAGGTGGGGGCAGGCGGCGGGATGCGGAGCGAAGATGATGACGTCAGGCTGTCACACGGGAACCGACGATAACGTTGGCCTAAAAATCAAAAAGTAAAGGAACTGAATTAATTCGTCGATCGGCGCTTGTGAAGTTCACTATCATAGGAGCGGTAGGTGGAGCTGTGGTAACATTTCTAACTAACGCGAGAGCCAGCGCGTCAGGCGGCATCCCGTAGTCCCGGGTCTGGTTAACGCCGGGATATTTATGACAGGCGGCGCGGAGTTGGCCCCTGTCGCGCAGCCCCAAACCCCATAGACCTCCATAACATTATCATACCCTCATCTTCATCATCATGCTTAACAAAAATTGCCGCGGCTTCCAAGCTCTCCGTACATCAACCCATGTCCTGGAAGGACCACCACTGGATTCGCCGAATTTCGAGCCAAGGACTTCGGATAACGCACCTATAGGTATAACTCACTTTACGAATACGCCGCATGGAAAAAATTATGAGTACGAAACCTTTGGACAAACCCGAAACCCCATGCATCCACGACGACCAAACAGAAGGCTTACCTTGCTATGAGTTGCTTTCCTGTGAGATTAAGCGCTAAACAAGTACTAGTCATTATTATTATTATTTACCTCCACGTTCCCCCTCCCTCCTGCTCTCTCCATCCGTCGTGCTCCCATTGTCACTGGAAGAGGCGGGCAGCACGCGTCCTGGTGCATTCACGAAGCTGATGTCACTGTACGTGTCAGACAGCAAGGCCGTGTCGTCAGAGCTTTGTGTCACAACCGTCGACACGGCGTAAGGTGACGTCTCCTCGAGCGGCGGGGCGCGGCACGTGGGCGTCACGCGACAGGGGTGCCTGCAAACGTGGGCTGGCTGGCGCTGGATGGTGGTGGTTGACGTCACGAAAGTGAGCAGCTGTCGCATCACGTCCCAGGCGTTACTGTCTGTAACTATGGAAACAGCAGTTTCAAACAATAGTCCCATACACGTTGGGGCGGTCGGTGGTCTAGTGGTTAAGCGGCTTCGTCACCAATGCGAGAGGTCAGGTTCGAGTCTCACTATGGGCAACGAATTTTTCCTTCTCGTGTGTGGCACCGTTCATTCGGGCCGATCGTCGGGGGTTCCTTTCGGGTACTCCGGCTTCCTCCCCCTCTGCTTTGGAAATGTTCAGCCCACAAAATTTGAAAATAAATGCAATTCTAAATTCCGAAACTGAAATAGCTGAGCTGTCCCTTCGCACCACGTGATTGTAATGTGTTCATGTCCAGTGTGTGAGGGAATGCGTGTGA
>JACVVK020000037.1:1255000-1290000 GCA_018292915.2 Batillaria attramentaria | reverse complement strand
TGGGCTTAACCCGGACGGATGTGAGCGAACACGGAAGAAATCAGAAATCCCCAGTGAATCAATTCAGTGTAAAGACAGAAACAGATACCACTGTTGCTCAGCAAATCAAGTGACAATAGAATGATTGTGCAGGCAGTAGCCCCTACCCCCCCCCCCCGCCTTCCCCCTCCTCCAACCCCCCCCCCTCCCCCCCCCCCACTCAACACACACACAGAGACAGAGTTGGCGTCCTTGCATTACCACCACCACCTTTAACAACACCCCCCCCCCCATCTAAAAACCAAACCAAAACAAAAACAACACGTCAACTGACAATACCACAACGATGAAAAAAGCAACAGCACTCCCTCTCCCATCAGCCACACCCTCCAATAAAACAAAACAAACAAACAAACAAAAACCCGAAACAAACAAAAACCAACCCCCCAAAAAAACAAAAAAAACCCATAAAACAAAAAACAAAACAAAAACAAAAACAAAAACAAAACAAAAAAACAACCCCCCCCCAAAAAAACAAAAAACAAACAACCCCCAAAAAACCCAAACCAAACAAAATCACATCAAACCAAATCAAACAGAACAAAAAGCAAAACAAAACAAAAGCGAAACGAAACGAAACGAAACGAAACGAAACGAAACGAAACGAAACGAAACGAAACGAAACGAAAACGAAACAAAAACAAAACAAAACAAAAACCAACGATAAAAACAACCAAACAAAACATAGAAAACAAAACCATGAACAAAACACAAAGAATACCAACAACAAAAACAAGAAGAGAATAAGGTTATATCATGACCCATGAGAGGAAAGGAACTACTACGAGAAACTAAGAAGAAGCACAAGTGTTATTATACTAGGAGTAAGAAATACCTTTCGATTCTCCCACACTGGGAGGCTCGTCTGCATCTCTGTTGCGCTGTTCTTGTGCAACCTCGTATCCCGCCACCACTGTATCTACTTCAGTCGCTGAAACCGTCAAGGATGTTCTCGTGCCGTTTGCTGGTGGCGCTGAAGCTGTCGTTGTCGAGGATGTAGTAGTTGTTGAGAAATCTGCATTGAAGAGTTACAACCACAGTTTTAGACTTTCAAAGGCTCTGTGTTTATGACTTTTATGTTCACAGATCGTTCTGTTTCGGTAGCATTACACCTCTTACACCTGCACAGTGGCAGCATCTCAAACACTGGCACTGAGCCAGCAGAAAGGTACACAATGACGCGGCTAGCACACTAAAGCCGTGTCGACAATAACAGCCGCTACGTCGTCGAATTCAAATGATAGACCGCTCGCGCAAAGTTCAAGCAAAATTGTATCGCACTGAGCGTACATGTGAATGCGCAAGAGGAAATAATTCCCAAATGCAAGCTGGCTTGTTTGAGTCTTCCTAAACACGGCGCGTCCACGTTTAGCAACGGTTATGTTTGATCTTCTAATCAGATCAGTACCTCTCTTCAGGTGTGGTGGTGGTGGTGGTGGTGGTGGTGGTGGGGGGTGTTGTGTTTGGGAGTTTAACGTCCTCTTCCACCACGTAAAGGTGATATCAAAGACGGGACAACGCGAAAAAGGCCAGCACAATTTTTGGCCACAACCGGGAATTCAACTCGCGACCCGAGGATTGAAAATCCAGCGGTCTACCACCTCTCTTCAGAGATAGAGAGACATACAGATTGACTGAGACAGACTGAGAGACAGACAGGCAGGCAGAGACAGGGAAAAGGAAGTATACATTATGTACCGTAACACCTCATTACAATGCAGGGACGTGTGCATGCCCTTAAGTGTATCTGACATTGACTTTAGGTGAGAGAAAATTTTGAATCGCATTAGCACCGGGAAAAGATACGCCCTGCCATATCGATTACCACCCCCCCCCCCCTACACAGACAGACAGACAGACAGACAGACAGACAGACAGACACACAGACAGACAGACACACAGACACACACACACACACACACACACACACACACACACACACACACACACACACACACACACACAGACACAGACACAGACACAGACACACACACACACAGACACAGACACACACAGACACACACACACACACAGACACACACACACACACACACACACACACACACACACACACACACACACACACACACACACACACCATCCGCTCACAACAACCCCTGTTTTGCCCACGTTGCTTAGTGAAGTCCCTTACCTTCCCTTAGGCTGTCATACTTGTGGTTGTCCTGTTTGTCGAAACCGCGGACGACGCATTCAAAGTCAAAGCTACCAATCCTGGTAGTGTTGATTTGCAGCTGAAGACTGGCGTAGTGCAGTCCCGGGTCGAACTCCTTGTTCCTGATGTCGATGTTGGCGTACTTCGACTGAAAGATCAAGATCTAAGCTGTAAAATTCACCAATGTACACTTCTGTGTGATGTTTCATGAGTGCTGATGACTATGGAAAATGTGTGTGTGTGTGTGTGTGTGTGTGTGTGTGTGTGTGTGTGTGTGTGTGTGTGTGTGTGTGTGTGTGTGTGTGTGTGTGTGTAACGTCCTTTTCCACCACATGTGGGTGACATCAGCCAGGAAAAAGGCCAGAACAGATATGTGGCCCCAGCCGGGATCCGAACTCACGACCCGAGCATTGAAACTCCAACGCTCTATCATTTTGCTATCCCGGATCCCCACTTGACTGGGAGAACATGAATGTAGGATTAATATATCGTATCAACATCAATTATCCAAAGTATCGTCATGGTACAAAGGTCACTTCTTACCGGTTTAACAACGACCCCTTCGTCCAGGTAGTACTCCATGGAAACCAGGTTGGTTTTGGTGATCCCCGCGTACCAGTTCATGGACATAGACTGAAGTCTCAGCTTTGACTCGTTTCTGGTCTGGGGGTTGCCGCACGTGCAGGTCAAATTAAGCATGCCCTCCTCCTCCAGCCGCTCTCCAGTAAAAACTGTGGATAGATTCTAGGTGTCAGATGCACGGAGAGAGAATAGGACCCAAGTCCGAGACTAAGTTTAAAGTCTCTATGTACGTTATGAGTTCTGAGGGGGGGGGGGGGGGGCGCGTACAAAGCCAATGAAAAGACATTCTTTTTGGCCATTGCGGCCATTTTTTGGACTTCTGATAGTAGAGTGAGTGAGTGAGTTTTTAGGGCTTAAAGCCGCGCAAACCACAAAGACTAATTCGCGGCTGAGTGTGCCTGCACTACATGAAGAAAAAAAAAACCCCAAAAAAACAACAACAACACAGAAATGTTACGTTGGACAAAGGATGCAAACTGGTCTACGGGGCAATATAAACCTAGGACATGCAGGAGACGCTGCACCTTCATGCTAATTTCTCGAACTCCCGGTTACAAAAAGCGTAGAAAACAACAATTACAACTGGGTAAAACAAAGATAAATACTAAGCGCATATACAGCAAATATTGCAACTTATCATCTCCTAGGCGCAATAAACCAGTTCGCAGCATAGTGACTTCTGATAGTAGAGATATATGGCATTCCTTGGCCTAACGCTTCCATTCCTGTACTGCAAGCCGATCGAAAAAGTCGCTAAAAATAGCCACCAATCAGCGCTAGGAACCAAATTACGTCGTCTGCCCTGTACGCAGTACGCTTCTACGTACGTATCTAACAACAAATACGTCAAACCGAGTCGCCTGCCACAGTGGTTTCAAGTGCTATATTTTGTCGCAAGTGACTGATTCTGATGTAGAGATTATAGTGACCGATTCTGATGTAGGGATTATACGCATCCAATGAAAAGTTTTCCACAATGCCTGACAAACCTGTTGAGACCTAATTTCACTAAGCTGAGACTAAGAGAAAAGTTCGAGATGCATGAGTACCAGGGCAAGTCTGTAACTGTGTTGCCTGTATATAATCTGTACAGCAAGGCATATTTGTCACTGGTGTTGTTGTAGTTGTCGTTGTAGTTTTTGTTGTTGGTGTAGTTGTAGTTGATTTTGGTGTTGGAGGTGTAGTTGTCGTTGTAGTTTTTGTTGTACTTGTAGCTGTAGTTGCTGTTGCAACTGTAGTGGTTGGCGGTGTTGTTGATGTACGTAGTTGGTATTGGGGGTGGTGGAAGTGGTGGTGTTTTTCTCGAGGGTCGGGGGGAGGGGGAGGGGGGGGAGGGGGGAGGGGGGGGGAGGGCACATAGAATTCCTGAGGAATTTTCCACATCACTCCCAACCAGGAAGCAGTGTGATCTGTTCGAGACAAAATGAATGATTCACGGGAAAGCTGCACGTAGTTTCGTTCTTTCACCTCGGATAAGCAACTTGCTAGGTCTTACCAGTTATAAATCCAGTATTACCGATTTTCAGGTTTTCTATGTTCTGACTGAGAAATGAAAATAAACCTAGCGAAGTACACCCACAGGATTTACAGGTGGTAGGAAGTTTTGCTTGTTTTGTTGCTGCTGTTTTGGTTTTGTTTTGTGGTTTGGGTTTTTGGTTGCTTTTTTGTTGTTGCTTTTTACCAAAGACCTGCATAGGGTGGGTGTTTGGGAGTTTAACGTCTTTTTCCACCACATTCGAGTGATATCAAAGACGGGGCAACGACGAAAAAGCCAGCACAAATAGTCAAAAAATCAGCTGCAACTGCTTAAGTGCGTGATGAGCTGGGAGGGGAAAACTGTCGCTTACAACTGTTTATGTCCCTTTTATTTGCCGCTTACAAGCTCTAAGGCTGTTCGCAAAATGAATAGACGTTCCTTTTAGCCACTGCGACCATTTTCGTGACTTTGCGCTTTATAATAGTGGGGAAATATGACTTTCTTTGGCACAACGCTAGAAAATAATAATAATAATGGGTATTTCAGGGACGCCCTCCCTTCCGCAGGAGCTCAGGGCGCCTTACAGTCAACACGCACTCACTCACACAGAAACGGAAACACACGCAACATTCCTTCACACATACAGTTAACTACAAACACATAATGTGCAGCATCATACACGGTCTCCGCTGCCCTCGGCACACACACACACACACACACCACACACACACACACGACCAGCAAGATGATGTGGCGACAGCTATTGGTTAGGGGCAGTGAAGAGATGGGTTTTCAGATTTTGCTTGAAGGATGGTTTTGTGTCTGCATATCTGATTGATGCTGGGAGATCATTCCAGCAAGTCGGACCCTGGTATGAAAAACTACGCTGACCAAAGGTCTTTGTTCTGACTTGAGGGATACGGAGCTTCCGAGTGTCGGCAGCAGAACGAAGTAGTCTCGAAGGAGTGTAAAGCTGAAGCAAGGAAGATAGATACGGAGGACAGGAAGAGGTAACACAGTTGTACGTAAGGGATGAAATCTTATATTGGATTCTAGAGGACACAGGCAACCAGTGCAGAGTGCGGAGAAGGGGTGTGACGTGGTCTGATACATTATACCAGCTTCACCACAATGGTTTCGGATGCTACATTGTGTCCCAAGTGACTGATTCTGATTAAGTGCATTCGATGTAACGTTTTCCATAACGTTGCTTTATGCCTGACAAACGTTTTGAGACTTATCTGTTAGTTCATAAGTAATGGAGAGACTTAAAAAAGCAACAGCCATAAACTTTGTTAAAAAAAAAAAAAAAAAACTTACCGCAAGCATCGGTGGCATGCAGCCAAACACACAAAAACAGTATTCCTCCCAAGAGCCAGCATCTATGGACCCCGGTTTCAGCATTGTGCGTCTGACGAGCCATGGTCAATGTGCGAACCCCACAGAATAAGTCTATCCGATCCCGTTGCTCATGATGAAGTTCGGTAGAGCGGTGACATGATAACCGTCCGTCTCTCCGAAGTACTAAGTTACAACTGACTAACGCGGAAACTAATTTGAGGAGCACTAGCCAGCCCACATATTGAGCAGGTCATTAACATCACCACGAGCGGATCCAGTTTAGGGGGTTAAATTTATAGACATATTCAAGAAAATGCAGGAGAACGGAAACAAAAAAGGATGGAAAGGTACAACATGTCGGCGGTTCGTGGGTCACAAAGCAGATCGAGACAACCGACACAAAACCATTGGCCACTGGCCATAAGAATCAGGCTCCGGGGTAAACAAGGTGTTGCGGATATGAATACAATTACATGACTGGACTTGTTTAATCACACAAGACAATAAGACACTGAGAGAGACAAGTTTATTCAGGTAAGCTTTGGGCCTGTGACTGAAAGAGGGTTGGAAGGGAGCTGGAAGAGAGCACAGAGAGAAACAGAGAGAGGGATGCATACAGACGGCCGGCCAGAATGAGAGAGACGGAAAGAGAGAGTGAGTGAGTGAGTGAGTGTTTAGGGGTTTAACGTCTTTTTCAACCACATCGGGTGATATCAAAGACGGGGCAACGATGAAAAAGCCAGCACAAATATTTGGCCCCAGCCGGGATCGAACTCATGACCCGAGCATTAGAGGTCCAACGCTCTACCATTCGACCACCCCGGCTCCCGGAAAGAGAGAGAAAGCCAGAGACAGAGATTAAATTTTGGAAAAGGGACTCTAAAAACAGTTTGTTCATTAAAGATGCATCCTGCTGGCCTTTTATTCTCACAGACCGACCTAGGGTTATAGCGATGACAAAACCATGATACCATTTAGTTGTGTGCAAAAATATGCACCATTTTGGTGCTGTCGTTGTTAAGACATGAGCCAAAACATGAGTCGAAACATACGCCTGCCACCCACTTCACTTGCAAGTGAAGTGACGCGTTTGTATGAACTATAGCTACGACCAAGTAGCCTGCACGTAGTTGCTGGCGACATTGTAAGTTTATAAAGCACTAAACTACACTTTGGGAGGACCACTGAATCAATAGTGGCAGCACATGTGCAAAAAAAAAAAAAAACCCCAAAAAACAACGTTTTTGACACATTGGGAGTTGCTCATCCTGCCATGTGTCGCTTTAAAATCACTATACGAAATGGTCGCATGATCTTTCTAAAATGAAAACAACAGCACATTTTCGTTGAAGCCTTTATTACTGATGCTTGATGAATCCGCTGTTGAAGAGACTGCGTGCGTGGCAACGTTTTTGTTTAACCATCAAACTTCCCCGAGGCGGTGACCTTCGCTTTCGGCATATACAGGAAAATCACCATACGCTACCTGATAATCAGAGCAAATCGCTTGAAACCCCGGCCGCCCCAAAAATCTACGTGTGTCATTGCATTGATTCTGATTGCTTAAGTACACCACTTCCCGTCACAACAGAAAGCTATTTGGTGCATTTCTGAGAGCATAAACGGACATAGTTCGGGTGATCTATGAGTGATCGGGGAAGTCATGACTAAAACGGACACTGTGTTTATTTTTTATTCCAGAAATACACAAAGGGTGTGTTTACAGATTCAGAAAACGAACGAATCTCTGTCCTTCAGAAGAACCCCCAAAATCTCACCCTTCCCACTCAGACAGTGCTGAACAAATGGTTGGATGGTTGGACTGATGTCACACGGGGGTGTTTTTAGTCCAAACAAACAGCGAACATGGTGTTTTTTCCCGTGTTTCTCGTGTGACGCGCGGCTGCAACATGCCTTTGCCCTTATTTTTAGCTGTTTTGCATATTTGCCAAACAACTGGGTACGTGGGTGAATGGGTGGGCGGGTAGGTGTTTTCGGATTTAACGTTCTTTTTTCCCACAACATATGGGTGATAACAAAGACGTGGTAACGAGAAAAGAGGTCAGCACAAATATTTGGCCCCAGCCGGGATTCGAACTCACGTCCCGAGCATTTAAAGTCCAACGCTCTACCGCTCGGTTATCCCGATCCCACGCCAAACAAATGGAGATCGTCTATACTTTATAAGTGGAGTGAGTAATTCAGGTTGAAGAGGCCTACAAGCAGTGACGTATGTCCGGCACTAGCTAAGAATACATTGCACGCCACATAATGACTTGGTGATGGCGACTATTGTCGCTGTTGGTATTACTGTTGTTGGTGGGGCGTCCAGTGGTCTAGTGGCTAAGACTGTGCCACTGCTGAATGTGAGAGGTCAGGTTCGAGTCCCACATGAGGCAAACAATTTTTTTTTCTCTCGTATGTGACACCGTTCATTCGGGCCGCTCGTCGGCGGGTTCTCTCCATGTACTCCGGCTTCCTCCCCCTCAGCTTTGGATAATATTCAACCCACAAAATTTGAAAAATGACTGCAATTTTCAATTTTGAAACTGAAATTGCTGACCTGACCCTTCGCAACACGTGACTGCCATATGTGTATGTCAAGCGTGTAAGAGAATGCATGTAATTCACGTGAGCGTGCGTGCTGGGCTCAGTTCGCGACGCTTTGAGCCAGTTCAAGAAATTGGGCAAAGCACCAACGCACTACACAATTATTATTATTATTATTGGGCAGTACGCCCCCAGGGTCACTCCCTTGTATGAGAGGCTTGTGTGAAAAATGAAAAGTTACCTGTCAGGATAATGAAATTGTGAAATAATGAAAAGGTGAGTGAGTTTTTAGGGCTTAAAGCCGCGCAAGCCACAAAGACTAATTCGCGGCTGAGTGTGCCTGCACTACATGAAAAAAACAAAAATGTAACCTTGGACAAAGGATGCAAACTGGTCTACGGGGGCAATATAAACCTAGGACATGCAGGAGACGCTGCACCTTCATGCTAATTTATCAAACTCCCGGTTACAAAAAAGCGTAGAGAACAAATGACAATTACAACTGGGTAAAACAAAGATAAATACTAAGCGCATATACAGCAAATATTGCAACTTATCATCGAAATAATGAAAAAAGACACACGAGCCCAAGCTATAACCGTATACACTACATGTGTAGACTTGATTGCTTTCTGACACAGCTACAGTTAAAGAGGCTAATGCTACCATGTGTAGGCTCTGCTCACGGATCGTTCTGAGCTGTATTCGTGGTATCTATCATCACACCACCTAGACACCTGGACAGTGACAGCGTCTGAAATCCTGGCACTGAGCGAACGGAAGCGTGCTCGATCACACTGAGCGCTCCAGTAGTGTAACAACAGTCGAGAATTTGAATGTTGGACCGCTCGTGCAAAGTTTAAACTACATTGTTTCGCATGAAGAGCTGTACTAATCATCCAGATAGAGTATTTCGAGCGCACAGGCGAAACTGTTCCAAAACATAAGTTGGCCAGTCAAACACGGAATCAACCCGTTTCAAAAAAAAGAAAAAAAAAACAAAAAAACAACAACAAACAAACCCCAAGAAACTAGATGCAGTCTCCTTAATCTTACAAACAAAAGAAAATATCAAACCTGCTAAAGGTCATGCTTTGTTAATACAATGTCGTCTTGTGTCCTGCCGCAAGTTTCGGACCGGAACACTTGAGAACTACAGGAAACGTCTTGCGGACGCTAGTGTCCGTTGTGTTTATAATTGCTAATTGTTTCTCTGACAACGGACGTGCGACTACACAACACAGCTTGGGTAGTGTGGTGTCGTGGAGATATTGACTGAGGTCATTAAAGTCTTTATGTTCGTAACGAGTTGTGAGGGGAAAACTGCCGTTACGAAGGCTGTTTGCTATTTGGATAGATATTTCTTGTGGCCATTGCGACCATTTTGGTAACTTTGCGGCTTCTATAGTAGAGAAATATGACTTTCTTTGGCTTAACGTCAAGGGTCAGGATCGAGGCTGAGGGGCATTTCCAAAAGCTGCGCAACGCCAGTTACACAATTTCTGCTTCTCCCGCTGAAACGCTATACTTTTTCAAAAACTACTTTATTATCCCTCTTGGGAAATTCACCGGGGCTGCTGCCTCCGAGGCGAAGCGCGTACAGCGCGATGACATTGGTGACGGCCGTTCAGTAGCGCAGCGGTTAAGTCCGACGCGCTGCCTATTAGACCACCGCTTACCCCATACCGTGTCCTTGGTAAAATGCGTATACATAGGAAAAGAAATACATTATGGAAGGATGTAGGAAATTAGCAAAATGCGACTCCTGCTCAGGGTCTAGTTCGTGTAGATGACAAACTTGTTGAAATAATCGTGAAATTCATGATTAATTTTCGTTTCAGTTTGTAGAACATAGTAAAGACAACTTATTCCTAACGACTAGCGTGGTTTCAATCACTTGAAATCGTTTTGTTTGTAAATCACGACCGCGTAAACGAAGCTGCTGCCGTGTCATGGCAAATGAAAGTAAGTCCATGACGTCATTTTAGGGAAGAAGGGGGCATTGACGTAATGGTCTCTCTCCTCAAATGACGTCAATGGACAACTTAATTCTGTTTATGAGACGGGGCAGATTTTGCTACGCGCAGCAGCAAGTTTCAGTGATATAAAACAAGACTGTGACGTAGCTCTGACAGGTTTTGTGTAAGAAAACATATTTCCGAGGTAGGGGTGGTTTGCATATAAGGCCAAATATCTATGAAAAGACTCCTTCAAATTACTCATCATTCCGGTATTTTTGTCACTTGTGCCAACTGCACATATGACATGAACTGCTGCACTATTATAGCTTTAGTATTAAGAATAGCAGAGCTTTTAGATAAACACAATTTTCACGTTTCTGCGAGAAGCGCCGGTCAAAAAAGTTCCAATTTTGCAATTTCGTAAGTACAAACCAAGGCACTTAAGTCCACGTTTCATCAGCTCTCTAGATCTTCCAGATTTTATGTCAAAATATTTCAGTCACGGAAGTCACTAAAGCAACAAGGAAATCACAAGATATGTAGAAGTATCATCTGTCAGACGAGCAGCGTGAGGCTGACGTCAAATGTTTGGTTGACAGACAAAATCTGCAAGTATCGCCACTGCTTCCGACATTTCATCAGCCCTCTAGATCTTCCAGATTTCATGTGAAAAATAATTCAGTCGGAGAAGTCACAAAGCCAACAGAGAAATCACAAGACATGAACAAGCATCCTCAGACGATCTCAGTGCTAGAGGCTGACGTCGAAAGTTTACTTCACGGAATTGACGTCATCTCTCTCTCTCTGTATGACGACCTGCCTGAGGCTGACGTCAAATGTTTAGATCACGGAACTGACGTCTCTCTCTCTCTCTCTCTCTGGGGAGCCAGGGTGGCCGAATGGTAGAGCGTTGGACTTTGAATGCTTGGGCCGAGAGTTCGAATCCTGGCCGCTGGGGCCAAATATTTGTGCTGGCCTTTTTTCTCGTTGCCCCGTCTTTGATATCACCCTTATGTGGGGGAAAAGGACGTTAAACTCCTAAACACCCACCCACCCTCCCACCCACCCTCTCTCTCTGCCTCTCTCTCCCTCCCTTCTTCCCCCACACGGCCCCACCCCCAGTCACGTGGCTAATCGGTCGAGGTCGTAGAGGATCTATTGTCATTGGTAGAACTTGGAGAGGGGAGAACCGGCAACAATAACAACAAAGACAAAATAAAATGAAGTTTGGAGAAACAACTTTGTAGCACGGGGCCGTTCCTCCTTGTTCTTCTTCTTCTTCTTTCAATACCCATTAAGAAAGACACTGCATTATATGGAAAAAAACATGCGTGGGACTATACACTGTTTATTATTTTGTCTTTCCAGTTTGTGTCTTTCGTAAAGTAGCTGAAAACCACAGTTTAGGGAAACTCTCATTTATCTGCTGTCAACATTTCCTAAGCCCTTAATCAGCATTAGTTTAGTAAAAGCAAATCAGGTTTATAAGAAAAATGCGTCACTGACGAGTGACAAAGTATTTCGCCGGAGCAAATATTTTGAAACCATCCTAGACCGACTGCAATTCAGCAGTCCCAGGGTTCAAGTTCAGAAAAGCCGACACGAGTACACTGTGATCCGGAACAAGGTAGCTGAAATACCCTGTGGAAGGAGTCACGTTCGATACGTACATTGTCCCCCTAAAATATCACGACAGAGCGTTGGACTTCCGATGCGCGAGTTCGGATCCCGGCCGAGGCCAGATATTTCCGATGGTCTTTTTCCTGGTTGCCCCGTCTGTGATATCACCCGTATGTAGTGGAAAAAGACGGACTAATGCCATCTTTGCTAAGTCAGCTTATCCTTTGGAACAGTTCCGCTCGTGAGTGCGCGTGTACGCTCGAAATACTCTATCTTGGTGATTAGACGCATCAGTACAGCTCTTAATGCGATACCATGTTGTTTACACTTTGCGCGAGTGGTCCACCATTCAAATTCTACGACTGTTGTTACACTACTGGAGCGCTCAGTGTGGTCGCAGCTTCATCGAGTACGCTTCTGTTGGATCAGTGCCAGCATTACAGACGCCGTCACTGTGCAGGCGTCTAAGTGGTGTGACCACAGATACCACGAAAACAGTTCTGCACGGTCTGTGAGCATAAAAATGGTAGCATTCCCTTTAAGATCGGTTTAACGGACATCAAACTCAACATCCAATCGTCATCGAGTACGCTATTGTTGGCTCAGTGCCAGGATTAAACACGCTGTCACTGTCCAGGTGTCTGTCAGTAAGTGGTGTAATGATACTAAGAAAACAGCTCAGAACGATCTGTGAGCATAAAATCGTAGAATAATAATAATAATAATAATAATAGTAATAATAATAATGAGGATTTGTCTGGCGCCCAACCTCCTGCTGGAGCTTTGGGCGCCTCACAATAGTAGGGTGGCAATACATACACATGAAATACGTCACATTACATACACATGAAATACACGTCACATACACGTTACATACACACAGCTATGATACATCCTAACACGACATCCTAAAATGACAATGATGGTAACAGTGATGATAGAGAAGTTAGTCTGTATAATACTGCCGGAAGAAATGAGACTAGTCGACCAGTCGACCTCAGAATATTACGACAGCAACCATTACCACGACGCTGCCAAACACGCGTACAAAGAGTAGAAGAGGAAGGAAAACATATGTGACAAGACCAAAAACCCGAAACCTGATTCCGTAACCGGTTCCGTGAGATGAGATAACACTGAGCGGGTCATGACTACAACCACACTCTTGTAAAGGAACATTAAGTGCATTTAGCAAACGCCTGCGCCAGAGAACTGGTTGAACTGTGTTTCCTTGAAACTGTTAGGCTATACAGCACAGATTATATATGGACTCTATAGGATATAGATATAGATTTAAAAGAAAATGCTATATATTCCTACTAACATAACGCTGTGCCTGACACCCTAGAAATGCTTTAAAATTCACCGGCGGAAAACCCAGCCTAACCCAGACCAGGACAAAAGAAACCCCAAAACAAAATTAACTAAAAAAAAGGAAGCGAAGGAAGCGAAGAAAGAAAGACAAAAATCCTTCTATAACGGCTTAGGCACCTTGCTGGAAAGGACCCGCTTCCTGGTTTAAAACAAAAAAACCCAGAAAATGTAACCCCAGAGCTAGAGTAGTTCGAGGTTAAACTCTAACCCGGGGCTAAACCCCCTAATCCCGACTTTTACATGGGGGCCCTGTATCAGAGCCTACACAACGCATCAGTGGCCGGCTGCAGAGATCCATTTGACGGCATCGTCAACTTTCCATTTGTATTCTCAGGCACAGCGCTCGCAAAACGGATTTTCGCCAAAGGGAAGCAACCATCTATTAGTATGACACTGGGGAAAACCTCTCAGCCCGTAAGGAGCATGTAGGCGAGCACACTTGTTCTCGTTCTGACGCTCAGTTAGCGTAGTTCGCACCCTTGGGCCGTACCGAGCAAACTATACCAACGCAGCCACGCTCATTAATAGTAGAGTTCGCCTGCTTAGATCGGTTTCGGGTTACATTTAGGGTGAGGGTTAGGTTTAGGTTTAGCTTAAGGGGTTAGCTTGTGGTAATGGTGCAATCGCTATGTTGTTTACACGGTCGCAGTGCATTTACAGCAGGTGCAAATGGCACAAGGGGGCGAACATAGCGACTTGACATAAGCTGTTGCTTGAAGTTGTCTTTGATGTTATTGCCTCCTCTCGGCAATAACTTTGCTCAAGGTCCCCTAGATCCTATAGAGTCCATGCTTTTCTCAAATGACAAATACGTCAGCGTATACGCAGTGCTAAAAAGGGGGGGGGGCAAATGACACACTTAAGTTGACGGGGGTTTAACGTCCTTTTCCAACACACACGGGTGATATCAAAGACGGGGCAAAGATGAAAAGGCCAGCACAAATATTTGACCCCAGCCGGGATACGAACTCACGACCCGAGCATTAGAAGCCCAACGCTCTACCATTCGGCCACCCTGGCTCCCCCACTTAAGTTGACAGTGAATCGTTATTTATTCGCTTTACCAGTACACAATGCCTGACTGACCTGTTTCAAGATACGTGTACACTGAAACTAACACAGCAGGAAGACAGATCTTAATTTGAACTGCATCTTGTTGGTACATCCTGTACTGACTTCGGTCACAGCAGTGCGTCTTCTCTTTCGATGTGGGTCACTGTCACGACCCAGTCTTGCCGTCCGCCTCCCCGGACACATTGACCCACATACAAAGAACCACTCGCGCCCATACCGCTCGCAACCAGACAACACCAGACGCGGAAAACGCTCACAATACGATATGAAATCTTTACCACAGACACTCAAACACTTAACTATACATACACTTAACACATACAGGTGCGCAAACACTTCCGTCTGTCGGGGAACGTGTCAGGCGACTTCGTGGCAATTACTAATTACCAACTCAAAATGGTTGACATTACAAACGTGAGATTACAGTCTTAGTACGTTATGCTCATAACTATTCTGGTGGCTCTATCTCTGACAGTTGGAGGAGTACGTTACTGAGTGTATACGCCTTTTCTCCCGGAACGGACGCTGCCATCTCAAGGGTGGAGAAGGCACACTTAGATAGGAACTCCCGTCCCCAACTCGTCAGGTGTCCGAGGGTGGTAGGTGGCGTCGACACAATCCGCGCCTGCTTCCGTGGAGGTGGCACGTCCCAACGTCAGCCTCATTGCAGTCTGTACCCGTCACTCCGGACCCCAGCCAGACCGCTGTTGATATACCGTAGTCCGTGACATTTTATCATAAATGGACACATATGCACGACATACCTCTCAAACGCAATCCCCAACTGTCTTACTTTGCGCCGAACCACCAGTTAAGAACTACGGTCACAATAATGACAAGTTTTACATTACAAGGAGTCAAACATGCACCTTTAAAGAAACCTCAGTGACAGCAAAAGTTACTTTCATCAAAGCAGTAGCAAAACACAAGTTAAAAAGCTTACCCCTAATATAGGGCAACCGTTTCCTGCGTGAATCGAGCCACAAAAATACCGCTCCGTAGCAGTGGTGATCTCCACCCTAACTACCCGTTTTCTATACCTGTACCCGTGAGTACTAATCGGCCAAGATACAGTGGCCCGAGTCGCACGTGGGAAAAGGGACCCTGGTGACACACGTGCCTCAAAACGCTGTGTCTAGGGAAATACAGTTCAGTATTATGTCAGGAAACACGACCCAAAGCATGTTCACAAAAAATGTTTTTTCTGACGGCGGTGTTATCACCTAATGTTTGTCACCTATGAGAAACACTGCTATTTGGTTCCTGACAGTCACCCGAATATTTTACTGAAAGAAACGCACTGACAATATAGGTTTCAGCAGAGACTGAGAAAACGAAAGCGGGACCACATTACGTACGCCTCTGATGAAACATATCTACTGGCTCCCTGTCAAATTCCGCTTCCAGTACAAAATCACCACTTTTCCTTTCCGTTTCTTCGAGGGTTCACTTCCTCCCTCTCTGTCGGCCTTACTCTGTAAGTATTATCCGTCGCGCATTCAAAATTCCGAAGGGTAACATGAAAACTGCCGGAGAGCGCTCGTTCAGCGTCTTGGCCCCGACTGCCTGGAACTCTTTGCCAATCGAACTCCGCCTTCAGCCTTCACTGCCCACTGTTGAAATCCCATCCGAAAACCTTTCTCTTCCGTCAAGCATTTGATAGTTAACTTTTGTTGATTCTGTTTGTGTTTATCATGAGCAGTTTGATATCGCTGCACCTGCCAGATTGGATGTTAGAGTGTTTGCAAATAGACTCTGTGTGTGTGTGTGTGTGTGTGTGTGTGTGTGTGTGTGTGTGTGTGCGCGCGCTCGCGTGCAGTGGTCTCGGACCTTGCGGGGAAGGCCTACGCCTTGCATAATTGTGGCTTGAAGTGGCTACTACTGGTGTGCACTGGTTTGCTCTTTTCAACGAGTCCTATAGTAGGCAGGAGATGGTCGGGCTTCAGAGTTAAGCGCAGCGAGTCCTTGGTACTTGGAGAGCAGCGCTCTATCGTTAAAACTATGTGTTATCATTGTTATTAATATTATCGGTATTATTATTAGATTATCACAAAAACAAACGTAACGACCCGTTAATATTTCGACAAACGCGTTGCCGTCATCATAAAGGTGTACAAGTTTCAATAGGGTTGTGTTCAGCCACCCTCCCGACACCCACACACCACTACCCCTACTCCCCCCCCCCCCACACACAGGCACACTCACACACACACAAAAGAGCTTACACAATACGGAGCTTTTTGCGCACTCTCTCTCTCTCTCTCTCTCTCTCTCTCACACACATATTCTCTGTCTGTCTGTCTGTCTCACACACACACACACACACACACACACACACACACACACACACACACACACCCGGCACATACGCTCTCTCTCTCTCTCTCTCTCACACACACACACACACACACACACACACACACACACACACACACACACACACACACCGGCACATACGCTCTCTCTCTCTCTCTCAGTCTCTCTCACACACACATATTCTCTGTCTGTTGGTCTGTCTGTCTGTCTGTCTGTCTTTCACTCTCTCTCTCTCTCTCTCTCACACACACACACACACACACACACACACACACACACACACACACACACACACACACACACACCCGGCACATACGCTCTCTTTCTCTCTCTCTCTCTCTCTCTCACACACACACACACACACACACATACACACACACACACACACACACACACACACACACACACACACACGCGAGGAAGAAGAATACTTTCAATGAACCATTGAATACTACGCTATCAAGTCTACCCTGCCCCGTCGCCTGATTCACGATGTGCGTACATGAATACTTCTGCAGCTCGTAACAACAAGGCGCTCCGGCTCGCGCTGTTCAGCCGAAAAGAAATTACATACACATGAGGTCATGCCGTGCTAACTTCCGCGACCCCAGCTTTTCCTGAGAAATCGTGTTTACTCTTTGGAATGTCTAGGGACCTTGACCTGGGGTACTGAGCCGCTGCAAAGCTGGCGACAACAATCAAGTGTGAACCCTGGATCCGCTATGGTCGTCCTTGCAATCAGGAACGCGTGAGGTCACTTTGGTAATTCGAAATGGAGTGTAGCTACTGGCTAAGTCAAACAGATTTTTACAGCAGATAAAACAGGCTCGAAAACCGCTGATAGACTTCTTCAGTTTAAACCAGTTCAATTCAGTTCGATGTTTCATTTGTTCAGGCCAGAGACCATTACAAAAAGAGCTGCGACAACATGTTCACACACACACACACACACACACACACATCCATGTCTTTTGTGCGATGTGGGAACATTCGTCCTACGAATCGTTGATGTAATAAAGGAACATGCCTTAAATTATGCGTCTTTTCAAATTTGCGTTATATTTCCTGAGACAGGGTACCTTAAGCCATATTAATATATATCGATCTTTCTTGTAAGTCAAATACTTTCAGATATACAGAGGGGTTTTATTTTGGACACAAATTTTTGATGTGATAAAGGAACGTCCAGACTGACACAAACAGTAGGTGTACTCTGGGAACCGAGCAGACACAAACTGCAGATTCAATCCGGGAACATTGACAATAACACGATAAATCAACTTTTGTAATCCTTTAAACCGAGTTTGTCCTTTACCAACCATGCTGAAAACGTTTTCATATAGTGATTTTCCTTGTATGTGGAAGGCTATAGGATATACAGAGGGGTGCATGTTGGACACAAATTGTTGATGTGATGAGGGAACATTCACGCAGACACAAACAGGAGGTTTAATCTGGGAACCGACCAGACACAAACTGAAAGTTCAATTTGGGAACCTAGACTATGGATCGATAAATTATCTTTGTAATGCTTAAACTCGAATGTTTCATGACCAACCATGTTGGAAACATTAAAAATCATGTGTCATAAGTGGACACCAGCAATAGGTTATGCATTCACCATCAAATTATTGTTGACAAATCACAGTGGTAAAGGCGTACCATCCAAGATACCTATACAGGTGCGAATTGACAACCTGCATTTGGTCGGCTGGTTTGCAGATTGGTTGGCTGGATTGATGAATGGTTGACTGTTTGGTTGAAGTTTTAATATCGCTCGCCGAAAAGATGGAGACGGCTCATTGGGCGATGGCTTAAGCGTTGTGTATTGTGTAGGCTTTTAGCTCTGCCCAGCCCCGCTTTGTCCAGCCCGATCATGTAATTACAGCCTTTCAGCACGAGTCCCACGCGCCTATTACCTAGGTGCGTAGTGCCGCGGGGGAGGGGAGGTGGGTTGGATAACTGCCGTACTGAAAAGATGTTTAAACTAGTCATGTACTGCCTTTTTTTCGGTTTTACCAGAGAGAGAGAGAGAGAGAGAGAGAGAGACTCTGGCTACAGAGAAAGAGAGAGGGGCGGCATTGACGAATAAACAAAAGATAGTTTCTTTTAGGTTGAGGTGAGTGTGTGTGTGTGTGTGGGGGGGGGGGGGCGGTGGGCGGTCTACTGACGAGAGAGAGAGAGAGTACTTTCTTTCGATGGAGCGTAGTGGTGGTGTTCATGGTAACGTTCTCACTCGGCCATGAGAAAGTCTCACATAACTGTCACCAGGGCCCGCAGGTAAAAGTCGAGGTAAGGGATTTTAGCCCCGGGTTAAGGCCTAACCTCAAACTAAACTGACTCTCGGGTTAAATATTCTGTTGCTGTTTTGTTTTAAATCAGAAGGGGGTCCATTCCGGCAAAGTGAATATGCCGTTATAAAAGAATTTTTCTTCTTTCTTCGCTTCCTTTTTTAAAATTTGATTTTATTTTTGGGTCTCTTTTGTCTTACTCTGGGTTAGGCCAGTAGTCGTGGGTTAGATTAACCTCGAGTTTTACATGCAGGCTCAGGGTAATAACTGAAGTAACGGCCAAAACTGGTTCAAATGCAAGAAAAGGGAATATAACATATTTTGTAGAATAGCGTAATTTTCGAAATAAAGTACCGATCCTACCCATCTTTCTCTCCGCCGCCGCGCCGTGCACCCGGCAGTCAATCTATGTATCTGGCGACTCCAACTTGTAACCTCTTTCTACGTACCTCTGACGCCAGATGCCACCTTGTGTCTTACATCATGACATTCAGAATGGATTCCCCTACACCACTATGACCGTTTCATGCCGACTGAAAGTCATCAGGCAAATTCTCCCGTTTGCTACCGCAGTGAAGCCATTTCACCGAATACAGTATCTGTGCCGTTAAACCTTATTTTCCACTACTCCGACGGCTACACTATACTGATGTTATATACCATTAGATTCTCTAAGCGGCTGAACGGCACGTTTTCCTCTGATATACTTTTTATCCCGACTTCATCAATATCCCCGCGGCAGTCAGTCTGTGTATTTGCCGACTCCCAACTTCTAACCTCTATCTAAGTACCTCTGACGGCTGACACCACATCATTACATTTAGCTTGCATTTCTCTACACTACTATTACCGTTTCATACCGGCTGAAAGCCATCAGACAAATTCTCCCGTTTGCTACCGCATTGATCAGCTATTACACTGAATCCAGTATCTGTTCCTTTAAACCTTATTTTCCACTACTCCGACGGCTACACTATACTGATGTTATATGCCATTAGATTCAGCAGTCAATTCTCGTTGTGCATCACTAGATGACTAAACGGCTCTACGACCAGTTATCCTAAAATACCCCCCCCCCCCCCGATCCTACCCATAATTATCCCCGCCGTTGTGCACCCGGCAGTCAGTCTCATGTATTTGCCGACTACCAACTTCTAACCTCTTCCTACATACTTCTGACGACTGGCACCATCTTGTGTCCTATACCATGACATTCAGCATGGGTTCCCCTACACTACTATGGCCGTTTCATGCCGGCTGAAAGCCACCAAATAAATTTTTCGCGTTTGATACCGCACTGATCAGCCATTTGAAAATGTTCAGCCCACCAAATTTGGATAGGTTCAGCCAACCAAATTTGAAAAATAAATGCAATTCTAAATTCCGAAATTTAAATAGCTGACTGTCCCTTCGCACAACGTGATTGTAATGTGTTTACGTCCAATGTGTGAGAGAATGCGTGTGATTCACGTGAGCGTGCGTGGTGGGTTCAGTTCACGGTGCTTTGAGCCAATTCACGAAATTGGGTAAAGCGCCTATACAATACTCATTATTATTATTATTATTATTATTCTTTCACGGAACCCAGTACCTGTTTCTTTAAACCTTATTTTCCAGGGCCAGGACCAAAGCATCTCTCTCTCTCTTTCTCTCTCTCTCTCTCTTAAGACCCCAGCAATGAGCGGCCACACATATAATTTTATCTGTGTGCTGTAAAATCCACACTCCACAAGTGGTATCTAAAGCAGACAAGTGGGTGAGGTGTGGGGGGTTGGGGGTTTAACGTCCTTTTCCACCACATACTGGTTATATCAAAGACGGAGCAACGATGAAAAAGCCAGCACAAATATTTGGTCCCAGCCGGGATACGAATTCACGACCCGAGCATTAGAAGTCCAACGCTCTACCATTCGGCCACCCCGAAAGCAGACGATAATAAGTCCAATTAGTGCCTTTTGCACACGAGAAGGTCACATAGCCGCTTTGAGTACTGCTTCCGAGACCACAAAAAGAAGGCTTAGGAGCCGCCATGGTTCAAAAGAAAATTCTACTCTGAAAAGGACGATACTTCTCGCAACACGTCACGACTCTTACATCAACATTCACTTTATGCCAAGTCCTTCGTTTATGTACACTGTACAGCCCATGCCCCATTTAAGTTTCCAAAAAAACTGACGAATGTACACGTGCTGTTTTTGCTGATTTTATCCCCCCCCCCCCCCCCCCACGCGCGCCAACGGGTTTGCTGATACGATCTTGATTGCACGAGAGTATCGCACGGTGTTTTGCGGAACAAAACTGCTCCCCGTTGCTGAACGCCGAGTCCGGTCGGTCCAAATGGTGTGAGGACGTTCGAAGAAGAGCTCAGCTGAAATGATTAGACAGAATATGCGTCTGCGGTAGGCCGGTAGTCGTGTTGAAATGAGAAAACAAAAAGTTTAGTAAGGACATCATGTGAAACATAGGCACGTGTCCTACTAACGCCTGTAGGGGTGAGATGCGGGTGTTTGCTGATTAGCTATTATATTGATCCATGGCGTGTCGCAGCTATTCAGGGCCAATGCAAGTCTTCACACCTTTCGAGACTGGTGCCGATAGGAATGGGTCAGGGAGTCTTTACCTTTGTTACCGCTTTTCCTGATTAGCTGATAATCGACCTAAACCGGGTACATTGTTTTAATTAACAGAGAGAGAGAGAGAGAGCACCCAGTATCCATTTCTGGGTGGTGACGTGTATACACTGGGCCCGCTTGCTAAAAACTAATAAGGTCAACGTGATATATGCCCGCTGGCGCGTGCCGTTTACACTTCTTCACATGTCCCTGGTGTCTGCTACGCGTAACCAACCCGGGGTATTGGAAGCTCCAAGCCACCCTGGCGCCGCGAGCGTGTCCCGTCTTCGGGGTGTCTGCTGCGGGGTATTGGACGTTTCACACCACTGCGATACATGACTGCGAGCGGCGCAGGTGGTGAAAGTATTCTCGGAAGTATTAATCCACAAAGAGTGAAAAGACCTCCTTACTTTTTTGTTGTTAAACAAGAAGCCTAAAATTTGTCACGCACCACACAGTTAACTGAAGTAAATAAGTTAAAGATTCGTAACTATCAAAGTAACGACTTAAGGGTAATTAAACAAACAGTGCGATACACAACAAGAAAGTGGAGAAAACTCACATGCGAGGTGAGGTTTTGTGTACAATGTTTGCTTCCTTGGTCAGTTACCATCTCAGCCCCACCTGCCCCCCCCCCTCCCCCCCCCGGCCCCTAAGTTACCAAACACCATGACACCAAGGTGTTTCAGATATATTTGTTTAGTCCGTGCTGTTTAACGGTCGCAGCTGCTCGTACGCCATGATACCTAAATCGTTTAAGAAGGATTTTTCCTTCCATTCTTCTCTTCCTTTTTTATTTTTGTTGGTTTCTTTCATCCATCCTTCACCATTTTCCGACTTCTTTTTATTCATTCGCATGTTTACAATGCGCATTTCATCATAATAATAATAATAATAATGCGTCAGGTACAAGCTGTGCCGTCAGCTGCTTATCCTTTTTTTGTTAACGTGTACACGCACATTTTTTATCAGTGAAAAAAAAAATTATTGCAGGACGAAAATTTATATATTTAACACTTAATGAGCACAAATAAGCTTTAGCTTATACAGTCTTCACAAAAAGTTAAGGACCAGTCAACATAATGGGTGACAGTTTCAATAAATCAGAAAAAAAAAATAAACGAATAAGATTTTTCCCGTAAAATTCGGTAGCAAGGTTAAGGGGTAATTAGTGAACATGGCGACCACTGTGTGGATGGCACGTGCGCGTCACACAGCATGCTTGGCGCGTTTGAAAATCTGCAATTCCAGCAAAACTAGACGGAGTTTCAGTGTTCAATGAGTGAAACCTGGGGCTTTCTGCACGGGAAAAAATGAGATGCAGGTCAAAGAATGCATCCCTGGTTATGAACTGTGCTCATTTGTTTGCCTACATAAGCTGCTGTTTCAGCGATGTTCAGCACTACACCAGCATGCCACCACGACAAAAGTTGAATGATATTTGCAAGTGGTCCTTAACTTTTTGTGAAGGCTGTAGTAACGCTCAGGGTGAAACAAACACAGTGTAACGGTATTGCAATGGCAGACTAAATTAATCCTAAAATCTGATTAATCAATACTAGAGAGAGAGCGGGGGGGGGGGGGGGGGGGGGGTGTCTGTGTAGGTTGACAAAAAGATAAATACATGTATACATATAAAAAGATAAAACAAAATAAAAAGAAATAAAGATCCCCCAAAAGCAAGAAATAAAAAATAAATAAAAAAAATTAAAATTTCCTATGGTCTACACTAGACACAGTTAAGGAAGTATCAGTAAGCAGACAAAATTACTCCTAAAATCTGATAAATTTACACAACAGAAGAGAGAGAGAGAGAGAGAGAGAGTGGTGTTGCCAGGAGTTTTTTTTGTTGGGCGATTTAGCCAAAACAGCCATGAAAGTTTCGGCTTTTTACAGAAAGTTTCGGCTCTCTCTGCCGAAGCAGTTTCACAAGTTTTTCGACTAGATTCCCTACTGTTACGTTCTCCCTCCACCTCCATGAATTAAAGATGTTCTGTAGATATATATTCCGCAATAAAACAAGTCTTTGGAGTAAAATAACAAAATTGAACAAACTTCATTTCCTTGAACTTTAGAATGCTGTCTACCAAACATTCAGCACAAATCCAAGAAAAAGTGGGACTTTGAGTGTGACTGTCCCTTGGAAATTAGTCCAGCCAGCACAGGAATCTCACAGAAACGGACATAATCGAGCCGATTCACTCGTGAAAACTTCGGCTTGGCCAGCCGACATGACAGACAGATTATCGGCTTTTTTAAAATAAAAAAAAAATTCGGCTTTTAGCCGAGATCCGTCCCCAAACGACATCCCTGGAGAGAGAGAGAGAGAGAGAGATTGTGTACTCACAAAAAAAATAAATAAAAACGTGATGGTGTGGAGTGGGGTTTGCAGGCGCACAAATGTGGTAGTGAGGGAGTCAACGCATGGTTTTATACAAAACAGTTTTTAATACCACTATAAGGAGCGGTGTACTATGTTGGTATTCTGGTGCAGCGTGGTTGCAGTGAAGGCTAGATGGCAAAGATCGTAGATGGACAGAGCAGAATCGAACATTCGCAGGGCTGAATTGGGACTGTGCCCCGCGGCGTGGGGCTGGGGTACTTATAGGGAGATCACGTGCAAACCATCAAAGCAACCCTAGGGTGCGTAGCTGGAGGAGAGTAGATTCACGGCTAGAGGGGAGAATCTGTGTTTGTCAGCACATGGAAAACTGATGATAGCGGGCGTACTATAGCAGCTAGAACTTTCAAACAAACGGCAGCTAAAAGGCCTGAACAATACTTCAAAATGGCATACGTTTGGAACATCACAGAGATTTTCCTATCACCGATTGAAGAGCGTAAAGCCAGGGACCACGCACTGAATTGAAAATGGCAAAATGCACCCGTAAAACTATGAAACAGCGCTAAAAACAAAACATGATTAGAAAGTAAAAACTCTCCTGAAACTACTACAGTTTACAGGGTAGTGCTAGGTTGAACGACTGTGGAGATATTTAGCACTAAAAGGACACAAACAAACACAGCTAATTGGCACATGTGCCACCGTGGATCTACACACTGCGCGCGTGCCTGACTGGGCACGCGGCGGCTCGTGGCATAGCGCTGGCCAGAGAACAGAGGGGGTAGTGGGGCCAGAGACCAAAATAGTGGCCGAGCGGGTGGGAACCACTCGGCTAAAAAATAATAAATAATAATAATAATCGCTGGGCTGCGCTAGACACTGTTAAGGAAGTATCAATATCTGTATTTTCTGGTAGAAACAGTTCTTGCCAGTAACCAATGTTTTTGAAGACATTCTTTCTTCCGAATGACCCGGCGCACATGGCGTATGGCAAGGACTGAAGTTATCCAACAGAAACAAAATCCACGTTTCGAGCATGCGCATCGAAGGCATTTCCCCAAGTTTAAATAGATTGCCGAGTAAGCTCGTCCACGCTCTGGCTACCCGCGTCACGGGTCTGCCTTCAAACGTTAGGAACAAGAGGACAAAAGGGGCTGTTTCGCAGATCAAAGGCGCCGCTACAGAGGGGCGGAGCATCAACTACCGCGCCACACCCGTGCTGTAAGAGGCGAGGGGACATGGCGGCTCTCAGACGATGAGATCAAAAGGAAGTGGGCGGAGCTTCAGTTCCCCTGAGACAGAGCGCGCACCCACTTCAGGGCTGCCGTGACGATTGCGGCGACTGCTTGACAACAGACACCAACGATTAAGCGGGTATTCCTTCTTGGCGGCCGGGACAGGTAGCCATACCGGAGATCGATCTGGCCTGTTTTAGCGGCTCCAACGCATAGTGACGGAGGAGACCAAATGACCGGCTGGAGTACAATAATGATTTTAAAACGGGCACTTGCCTTTTGCTAGAAAGCCAGTAAAGATTTGACATGTTTTATAGTTTAGCTGTTATTTCCCATCAAGCCGAGTATTTTGATCCAAGATGCAAATCAACACCGAGCTTTACCTCAGTAAAGGCAATTTTTCCGCGAAAAAAGCAGCCGTTCAATTCCCCCTAGGGCCTAGGTATAGGTAGCATGACGCTTTCACTGTCACTTCGCGGAAAAACACGCGGTTTTTTTTTTTTTTTTTTTTTTTTTTTGGGGGGGGGGGGGATTTCTAACCTCGGCCTGTGCTGCTGTTTCTGCAAAGACTTCTATAATTTTATACATAAAAAGAAAGGACACTGTCTCCTCTTTTCAACCATTGTATTTGTATATTTGTGTTGGCCGAGCCTACCCCCCCCCCCCCCCGGTCCTTCCCATTTCTGTCTTTCGGGGATCACAGTAAGAACTTCAGTTTAAAAAGGGGGTTTTGTCGGAAATGCTCGTCCACTGGCCTTAAACTGGAAAAGGGAACACAAAAATACGCGGTACGGATGCTGCTGTACAGCATCTAGTCAATATTAAGTACAGAATGAGGGACAGTGCAAACAGTGCTATTGTTTGCCACTGCAGCTTCAAGGGAAGGGTTCACTAAACGGTGCACGTGAAAGCGTTGGAATAACCAAAACGACATCCCCGCGTTAAATTAGTTTGGCGTCGCCTAGAGATTTCACGGGTAAGTGGCCAGCTGGCAACTTGTGTACTGAGCCACGCACGCAGGAGAGCGAGTTGTCAATTAGATACGGTCAATGACCTGCTTGATCTGCACTCATCAAATCAACTTTGCTTTGTGCTGCCGTCAGAGTGGACCTTTAGTCTATTGCTCTGGGGCCAGCACCGTGAGACTGTCTCGTGGCCGAGTTAGAAGGTATCTGCATTACACTCCCTAAAAAAAAAAAACTAAAAAAAAACCGTCACACAACAACAACCAAAAAACCCACAAAAAAAACCCAACCCACTCTCCTTATAAGAAACCCTCTTTCTCAGCTTTTTCAGTGATCGCACTGAAGAAAGTCAGTTTCAAAAACTGTATTAAGCGGCCTGAAGGATGAGAGAGTGGGATACGGACCCCCCCCCCACCACCCACATTAACCCCCGCAGTTTTTTTTTTTTGTTTTTTTTTTTTTTTTTTGCTGCAACAACTCTTTGCCGGCTCCAGTGGTGTTACAGAGGGCTCGGAAGTTGGGGCAATTTTTATTATGCATGATGATGGAGATGACGATGATGGTAAGATGATGCTATGGAGGTCCGTGTGGTTTTAGGACTGCGGGACAGGGCCGCATTCCACGCTTCCTGTGATAAATAACCCGGCATTAACCAGTCCCGGGAACTACGGCACCTGTGGTGCCGGCCTTGTAATCATCCACATCATAAGACGTGTCATACCAAGGGAAGCACCCCCAAAGTCGCACCCGTGAAGTGGGTGAAGCTCGGCTGTGTGGCAACAGCCTCCCCATGGGTCCATAGCACACCCACTCTGGGTAGGAGCCGACCTAGGTAGGAAAAATCGCGCTTGCCTCGGCTGGGACTCGAACCCGGGTCTCCCGATCCATAGCCCGAAGTGCTAACCACTACACTACGGGGGCCGGTCAACCCCCACAGTTTAAGTAGTTTACAATCGCCAGTAGATTTCACAGGTAAGTGTCAATTGCCATGCGTGTAGGATAACGATAAGGTGCGAGTTGTGATGTGAGGGGACACGGTCTACTGGTGCTGAGTGTACTGGTCTGCGCTCAACAAGTCAACCTCACTTGCTATGTAGTGGAAAAGGACAGTTAAACCCCCAAACACCCACCCAACTTCACTTGTGTGGCCGCCAGTTTTGGCCGTTACTTTATTGCCCTGGTGACAGTTATGTGAAACTTTCTCACGGCCGAGTGAACACCACCACTACGCTCCATCAATAGAAATCTCTCTCTCTCTCTCTCTGTTTCTCTTGTCAGTAGACCCCCCCCCCCTTCCCAAACACACACAAAGACTCGCCTCACCCTCAAACTATCTTTTGTTAGCTTGTCAATGCCGCCTTACTCTCTTTCTCCGTAGCTAGACTCTCTCTCTCTCCCTCTCTCACTCCATTGCTAATTGCCTGCTCATTGTTTTAATCACTACTTCCATAATTAGCTCTTCCGTTTTTTATTGATTATTGTTTGTTAAATGATTAAATCTACGTAAATTAGGGGGAGCCGGGGTGGTCGAATGGTAGAGCGTTGGACTTTAATGCTCGGGTCGTGAGTTCGATCCCGGCTGGGGCCAAATATTTGTGCTGGCATTTTCATCGTTGCCCCGTCTTTAATATCACCCTATGTGGTGGAAAAAGACGTTAACCCCCCCCCCCCCCCCAAGTAAATTAGTGTTTGTCGGGGAGGGGGGGGGGGGTCTTTAGTGTAGCAGGACATTGTAGACAGGTAATTTTCTATCTTTTTTGAAAGAAATCTCTCCCCGTCACCAACCTCACCACTTCCTCCGCCCTCCCCCCCTCCCTCCTCGTCTCGCCTAGCCCAACACACCCGCACCATACCCCAGCTCTCTCTCTCTCTCTTTTTTGTTTATATGTCCAGAATATAAGGAATTACGTGAACAGTACATCCCCTCAAAATTTTACAAAAAACCGTCACAATTTAGATTCTCTGTGATCATGGCAGACAGTAGCCAACTCTTAACCCGCAACCTATCCTTGTTTGTCTATAAAGCTATGGAACACAGGAGTAAGGTACAAGCCATAGTAAGTTAAATATGCTAAGTATGGAGGATATATACATATGATACATATCATTAGTTACGAAACCTGAATATATGGAGCGTGCGTGCTCATCCTACCCCCCCCCCCCACCCCCAAATTTTCAGTCTTGGGCCGAAAGCCTACTGAATAAATTGATTTGTCTCTCTCTCTCTTTCTGTGAAAAACTATGTGGCCATAGTTGTCAAAGACATTCTCTGTCTGTCACACTCAGTAAAACACAGTAGCTAATTTTTGTCATGAACTATGCATCTGAGAGTATAACTCGGGAAACTTTCTCTCTGAAAGTCTCCCTGATACAATTCCGTTAGTTCCCTCTCTGGTAGTATAACTCACGAAATGTTCTCACGTCTCTCAAAGTCTCCCTGATGCAATTTCGTTAGTTGTCAACTCTCTCTCTCTCTTCTCTCTGATATAAATCCATTAGTTGTCAAAGAAAATATCCCTCTCCCCCTCTCTCTGAATAATTATATGGCTTTACTCGTCAAAGAAATTCTGTCTGTTTCATAGAGTAACACAGTTGCGAATTTTGTCATGAACTAAGCATCTGATAATACAACTCAGGAAACTTTCTCTCTGAAAGTCTCCCTGATACAATTCCGTTGGTTGTGAAATCCCCCTCCATTCTCTCTCTCACTTTCTGGTAGTATCACTCACGAAACATTCTCTCTCAAAGTCTCCCTGATGCAATTCCGTTAGTTGTCAAACCCCCCCCCCTCTCTCTCTCTCTCTTTGATACAATTCCGTTAGTTGCCAAAGAAACTCTCTCTCTCTCTCTCTCTCTGGATAACTATATGGCTTTAGTCGAGTGTTTCCAGCTTGTGCAGAGTGAGTTTTACGGGCATAAAGCCACGCAAAGCTTGTGCAGAATAAAACCCTGACTAACTAATTAACTGGCTTCAATTGTAAAGAAATTCGTTCTGTCTGTCACATTGAGTAAAACACAGTAGCGAATTTTTGTCATGAACAATGTATCTGATAATATAACTCAGGAAACTTGCTCTCTCAAAGTCTCCCAGATACATTTCCGCTAGTTTTCAAATGCCCCCCCCCCCCGTCTCTCTGTGTGATACTATTCCAGTAGTTGTCAAAGGAAATCTCTCTCTCTCTCTCTCTCTCTGACTTGGTAAACCACAGCATTTTGTTGGAGAAATTATCTATATACATGTACATCCCTGATCCTAAGACAATCTCCTTATTTTGTTCATATCTTCAAGGTAGAAGGCAGAAAGTCTACCACAATGGTGCGTTTTCTGAGGAAGGTGTTGTAAGCTCGGTATGCCCCAGAGGCTCTATCCTTGGCCCAGTTTTCTTTTGTTTATTCATCAATGATATGCCCCTCTCCATCTCAAACTCTAATGTAAGCTGTGATATGTTTGCTGACGACTCCACGCGCCATGCGTCGGATATGGATGAGTCCAAAGTAAACGAAGTATTGCAGCATAGCCTCATTGAAGTCTCCCAGTGGTGTAAAAGTCAACCACATGGCAATCAATACCTAAAAAAAAACAAAAAAAAACCCTAAAGCATGCTAATGACAACGTGCCAAAATCAACAACGCAAACTATCTCCTCTGCGGTTGTCAGTTGGATCGGAGTCCATCGAGCAAGTCTCAAACCACCGTCTACTATGTGTCATAATTGACGACCAACTCTCCCTGATGCAATTCCGTTAGTTGTCAAAGAAATCTCTCTCTCTCTCTCTCTCTCTCTGTGTGTGAATGATTATACATGTACGTCTCGCATGGTTAAAAAAAAAAAATCTCTCAATCTGTTTCACTCAGTAAAACACAGTCACGAACAGTATCGTAAACTATGTATCTGGTAATATATAGCTCACGAAACTTTCTCTTCCAAAGTCTTGCCGATACAACCCCCCCCCCCCCCCCCGCCCTCTCTCTCACTCGCTGCATGATTATACGTCTTTAGTAGTGAACGAAATTCTCTCAATCTGTCTCACTCAGTATAAAATAGCCGGGAACTGTGTTGTGAACTTTGTATCTGGTATTATGACTCAAAACTTTCTCTCTCTTCCAATGTCTCCCCAAGACAATTACATCTTCCCCCCCCCCCACCCCCCTCTCTCTATCTCTCTCTCTCTCTCTGTGCGATACGATTCCGTGAGTTGTCAAAAGAAATCTCCCTCTCCCTCTCTCTTTGAATAATTATATGGTTTTACTCGTCAAAAATTATTCTGTCTGTTTCGCTGAGCAAAAAACATGGTCAAGATGCTCAAGCCCCCCCCCCCCCCCCCGGCTCAGTGAAAGAATTCATTAAAGAGTCCTTTTATAAGCAGAGCGGAAGGCCGAGTCAGTACTTGCTGAGCGGACAGATAAAGGAAGAGAATTCCAAATAGTCGGTGCTGCAGAAAAGAAAGACCTTTCTCCAAAGGTTTTAGTGAAGACACGTGGTTTGCAGAGTGTGAGAGTGGATGAGCGAAGTGTTCTTGTTGGTACGTAGACTAACTCAGAGAGATAAGAAGGTCCTGACTGACTAATGACACGGTAGCACATGCAAGCAATCTTAATGCGAGCCCCTGGGGAGCCAGTGCAAAGTGCGGAGGTGTGGGATGATGTGATCTCTTCGCGAAACTCTCAGAACTAGGCGTGCCGCATTGTTTTGTAACCTTTGGAGTCACTGTAAGAGATCCTTCGGGCTGTTTACAAGGAGACCATTACAGTAATCCAAGCGTGAAAGCACAAAAGCTGACACAAGAGTCTTTGTAGCCTAAACTGAGAGGAAATGACGAATAGAGCTAATACGAATGAGCTCAAAGTTCACAGTAGGGATGATGTTCACTACATGGGCATGCATAGTCAAGTGTGAGTCAAGAACAACACCAAGATTCTTAGCTGATTTGGCAAATGGAACAGTAGCATCACTGACAACAAGAGTATCAGGTAATGGACCAGCGGACTTAGCTAAGGCATATAACTGATATCCATAGCAAAAAGCTGTTTATTAATGCACACACAACCTCTCATGTTAATTATCACTGTTTGGGATGGGTGTTTTGGTTTTGTTTTGTTTTGTTGTTTTTTGGTCGATAGTGTTACATGATATGTTCTTAAAAGAGTCTAGCACAGCCCAGAACAGACCCCCCTCCCCTCCTCCCACGACCATTGTGAGTACACATAGAGCTCCCCCACCTCCCCGTCACTCTGCCATCGCAGTAACGTCACACTTTATGCCTTTCCTTCGCAAGTCCGCTTATAGACAGATTCAAGAGTCACCATTTTCAGCAGTGTGGGAATCACGGGGAAGCCGTTGTATGCACGTCATTCGTGACGAATTGCATACCGGTGTGGGCATGGCGCCACCATCTTGTTGATACAAACATCTAAACTTACGAAAAACAGGGCTGCAAAACTGGCAAAGCACGTGGGTTTGAAAGATGTCGGTTTGCCAGTTATGCTGCTTTTCGTAAGTTTAGATGTTAGTATCAACAAGATGGCGGCACGATCATTACGTAATAGGGGTAATCATCGAATTTTGTTCAATATCCCGGGGAGTTGTGCAGAAAGTGAAGATTAGAGTGTAGCAAGATATGTAGATTTGGACAGCGGTTTTCCTGATACCATCGGACATGCAGAAGAGTTGGAAGAAAATAACTTTGATGATGGGAACGAGAAGGTGATCAATCAACGCTAATCGAGTGCCAGTGGGAGGTGGCAGATGTGTTCTGTGTGGGGAGGCCAGGAAAGTCGGAGAGGAGTGAGTAGAGGCAGTACTGGGAGGCAACGGAGTGAAACTAGAGGGAGTGCTGCGTTAGATCTGAATCTCACGGCTGTTTGGATAAACATATACACAGACAGTAACCAGTCTACGAAGGTGAGAATGGTCCTGCTGTGTTTCCCCCTGCTGATTGCATCATGATAGACTTTTAGGATATTCTTTTCCCTGGACTTTGTCATGTTGTTGCAGAGCACTGAACAAACCTGTATGCTAGACAGAGGTGTGTGCATTGGTGCAGCAGGAAGGGTGGAGGGGTGGGGGGCCCCGAAAAGCTGGGCACACTGTGCATTTTGCTGTGTCGCATGTGCTCATTGGTCTGTACATAGGTGTTTCAAGTATGACCTCAGGCAATAATTATAGAGATAGATCTCATGAAAGACATCACCAGCAGTAAATGCAGTAAGCCTGCAGTACAGCTGAAGTCAGTTGCATACCAAAGTGTTCTGTGTGTGTTTGAACAGTCTGTGAAATAACATGCAAGGTCAGTACAAATGAGGACTAAACAGAAACCATGCACAGCATCACGAAATGTTTTATCTTTTGGAACTGACTCGCAGGGTAAATCTGCACACTGGTGGATGAAATGTACATAACAAGGTTCAACTTTTACTTTCACTGCTTCAGGATGAATATTTCCATAAAACTGGCAAATATGCTTTGAAAATCAAACATGAGGCTAGAAATAGATGAATGGTGTCCCTTTGGGATACAGTTGTCTCCCCGTTTGTTTCCATTGATGATAAGTTTGTGCTCATTGCATTCTGTATTCAATATCCTTTCAGATATTATACTGTTATTAATATAAAATGAGGGGTATGTGTACAGTAAACCTAAGACTGATTGTACCCACAAACTGTCATTTTTTTCAAATAGTTCTGCAAAGGAAAGGGTTATTTGTTCCACCTGAGCATTACTACAGGCTCTTGATTTTGCTTAGTAATTGTTGTGTTAATAAATCCGCTCTGGAAAAACAAAAATCTCTTTCCGTCTCTCTCTGACCACCCATATGGCTTTAGGTGTCAAAGAAATTCTCTGAGTAAAGCACGGTCGAAAACTATGTATCTGATTGTATAACTAAAAAAAATCCAACAATAAAAAAAATCAAAACATACAACAACAACAACAACAAAACACATTACTGTGGAATTTGACATGGACTGAAATCAGTATGTGTACTTTCATCATATTAAGTCACCAGAAAGTGTCTTTGCTTCAGGTGGCGTGGGGGGGGGGGGGAGTGGGAAGACAGCATAACTTTCAAGCATATGCCAGTGTTACGAGCGTGGCTGTGCCTCTTGTTTATATTTTGTTTGTATGCTGTAGGATAACAGCTGTAATGCTTTTTTTGTAGCTTTGGTGAGATAGAGAAGTCGCTTTGTTTAGTTTATATTCTTTTATAGTAATGTAAATCTGTTTCCCGTGATCCAGAAGTTTCTTTTGTTATCACGAGTATTCGAGAAGTGGTGACCTTGTTTTGGCTGCCCCCTTTTACCCTCGGGCGACGGTATGCACTTCGGGCCTAGGGCTCAGTCGCTCGGAAATCTCGTGCAAATCGCTTTGTTCTAACCTGTTTACGATTAGAAGGTGTTATATAACGCGCCTAGGTTCGGCGGGCAGGTACTTGATTATTCTGGATTCTTCTTTAGTTTTAAAATAGCAATAATGTGATTCACGCTTTGATTTTGATTGGTTCTGTTATAAGAGTGGTCCAGAATGTACTAGAATGCCGTTACTGTATATAAGGCCCGGAGATGTTTGTGTGTGTGTGTGTGTGTGTGTGCACGAGAGAAGCTTGTAATTGCGAAGCTTGAAAGTGCTGTGTAACACCAGAGGTTATTCCGAAAATGTATTCTTAGCAACATTCAATGCAGATAAAGCAAATGTTCTACTGGTTGTCTTATTTCCCTTTCATCCCTATTCCTGTGACCTTGACCCCTCAGGCCAAGGTTACCCACATTATGCACATGGAAGTATTTCATACACACTGCATGTGTCGTAAGCATCCTATTATGGCACGCAAATAACAAATCCCACACCCTTAGACCGCGAAAACAGTAATGTCCCACCACCAGACAACCAAAACAAAACCCCCAACAATTCAGCGGCTGGGTGTTTGGGAGTTTTCCGCCATATATGGGTGATATCAAAGATGGGGCGATGAGAAAAAGGCAAGCACAAAATATGGTCGAAGCCGGGGTTCAAACTCACGACCCGAGCATTGAAACCCCAACACTCTACCGTTCGGCTATCCCGTCCCCCTATTTACTGGAAATCAGACAGACGAAAACGGGGTATAGAAAGTGATTTCATGCATTGACCATTGGGTGGTGATCTTTTATTTGCAGGCTCTTAATATAATATCAATTTAAGTGTTACAGTGATTTTGTCTTAGTTCTTTACCTGCACCCCAAAACAGGAATTAACAACAGTAGCGGACTGTTTCACACTGCCTTAGAATATAGAGCAAACCTGTCTCTTTAAAATAATATTTTTGGAACGCTGGCCATTTTCTTATCACTTCGTTGTGGTGGGGTCGTTAAATCCCAATTAACCAACCATATATGAAGATCAAAATGACTTTGAAAGAGACAACTGTGCGAAAGTGGTTGTCCATTAGACATGGTGGTGTGTTATTGTGGTGACTGGATTGTAATATTGTTGCACCAGACAGCGGGGGTGGGGGGGGGGGGGTAATTGGTAGACAATGGCAATTGGATTACTTGTGGGGATAGTTTTAAGTGCTGTTGAAGGAATGTAGGAAGTGATTGTTGGGTGTCAGAAGGTGTTATGCCTGTAACAGTGGGGTGGTAGGCTTGTGATTTTTTAATGTTTCTTGCGCCTGCATGGGTGTCGTTAGTGGACTGTTGGTTTTGGTACATATATAGTGGGGTAGAACTGTCGTTACTGTATGTTGGTTGTTGGAGAGGAGTTTGGAGGGGGAGGGGGCTGGATGGCGTCTGTACCTTGAAGCCTGTAAAATGGCGTGGTGGTGTGCATGTGAGGTATGTGGGGCCGTTATGGGTTGAATAGTGTGTGCAAGTTGGTCAGTGTACAAATGTCCTACTCTGAGGGTTCAGGCTGTAGATCGGTGGGAGTGGTGAATGTGTTCTTGGGTATAAGTGGGGTACGGTACTGAAGGTTTGTTCTGTCATTTGTGATTTGAGTTAGGAGTTACCAGCTTACACAAGTTTGACTGTAGTGTTGGTGTTAACCGTGCGATTTTACATCAAATTATGCACT
>JACVVK020000037.1:1235000-1250000 GCA_018292915.2 Batillaria attramentaria | reverse complement strand
AAGGCGCGTTTCATTTTTCGCAGACGTCCTGAAGTGCAAAGTGTTCAGATGATAACTATGATCGAGACTCACTGGACTGTCTTAGTCAGTTCATTCCACGTAGACAACTTCGCCTCAGCCAATTTCTACAGTTTGCTGGTCGTTTTTCTGTGAATTTACACCTTTTTCCACCACATACGGGTGATATCAAAGATGGGACAACGAGAGAGAAAAAAAGAAAAGAAAAAGTACAAAATATTTAGCTCTCAGTCGGGATTCGAACTCACGACCCGAACATTGAAAAAGTCCGACACTCTAGCTTTCTGCTGTCGCGGCTCCCCGCAAGCTTCTGCAAGGTTGTTTGAAAGAATGTTTGTGGTAAAAAGAGCGAATCGGCTCGGTTTGTTGCGTCCCCGCTACAAGCGTTATTGGAGGCGGTTCTAATATACATGTAGATAAGGGGGGGGGGGGGGGGGGGGAGCTATCCCAACCAAACAATCGGGCTGAAGAGAAGCCAGCCATTCAATCTAGACAGACTGGCAGGTAAGCCACACGTATGATTTATGTAGGACTGTGATGGACAAGTTATACAAACAGACCCTGTTCAAACAGCCAGAGGAAATGGGCAACGTTTTCGAGTACACACAACTCCCCCCATATTAAGGGCTGCGGACATACCTTGCCCAAGACCACAAAGGTGCACAGTCGATCCTATCGGCCAGTTCTGGTACCAAATGAAAGACCAGGCTTTTACGCATCCAATGTTAGTTTGTCCGGTAAATGCATGCAGGTAAACATGATGAAATTCTATTTTTTAGCTGAGAACAAATGACACAAACCTATTAAAAAAAATTGTTTTCATCACTGACTCAGTATCCGGAGCTGAATTTGTCGAGAAGAAGACACGCTGCAATACTGATTGCTGTTTGGAAACGAAATAGTGGTCAGTTAGAAAACAGCTCAGCTAAAATGCCATGTTTGCTTCAAATTACCAGACCCCTGATAAATAAAGACGCCATTTTTCTTGAGTGGAAATGGGTTTTCTTCTGTTATATGAGAATCAAAATTTGCAGAAATGTCTGTAGTGTCTGTTTTCAGGAACATCGTTAGCGGTGCCTTATAACCGTTGGGATCCATGTGCTGATAACCGTCTCAAGCACTGAAATCTTCACATTCTCTAATTACTCTCACTGGTATACTAGTCAGCATATTTCTTGGGTTTAAAAAATCAACTGAATTGCTTTTGGGTTCATATTGTTTGACAGATCCACTAACATTTTACTAGGCTCGGGGTTAGACACTCGCTGACACCACACTCTCACAACGAACCAATTGTCATCGTGGATTGCCGTAGGTACTATCTCAGTGACTGACCTCTAGCACACGGCTGTCAGTGCTGATAGGGAGAGTATTCCCTACGGGGTGTAAGCAAAACTGACCGGTGGTAGTCCGCTTCAAAGGCAGCACAACCAAGACAGAGTGTTTCCAAACAGTAGCACCGAGTGTTTCCGTTTTCCAATTTGAGTAGCACCGAGTGTTTCCGAGTGTTTCCTGACGGCGTAAAAAACAAAAAAGCCGTTTATCAACCACTGAGACGACAACTTCGGCTAGCTTGTGTGTGTGTGTGTGTGTGTGTGTGTGTGTGTGTGTGAGAGAGAGAGAGAGAGAGAGAGAGAGAGAGAGAGAGAGAGAGAGAGAGAGAGAGAGAGAGTGTGTGTGTGGATAGGTGTGTGCTCGTGTGCATGTGTATGCGTTTGAATTGACAAATAACATCCTGTTTTACTTTGTGTGTTGTGCGTAAGCAGCTTTGGTAACAGTTTTTGTAAACACCGAAACTGTGCGTATTAATGTTCTATTAAGTGTTCAAAGTGTGTTCACTGAGATCTTTCAGTGGACAAAATATGTTAATGAAATAAATAGATCTGAGTTCTGAGATAACGACTTTGACAACGCAAGGACGTGTGCAAGCCAGCTCACATTTCAAAGACATGGCTTTGAAGTTTATGCTTCAGCCCCAAAACTCTATTTCAAACCTGAGGAAATCTGCCTGCTGTCCCTCGCCCATGCTGTACACGAGCGAGAGAAGGTGTTGTTTTGGGGCTGAACTGTAGACTGTTTGCGTGAGAGCAATAGACGACTCTACTTGGCGTGCCCCGAGGCCAGAGTCCCACCCCTTTTCTCTGCCGTGTATTGGAAAAACACAGCACGTCCATGGCGTCATTGTAGGGGAAAGGGGTGATTTCAAGATGAAAGACATTGACGTAATGGTCGTTTACCTCAAATGACGTCAACAGACTTACTGCTTTCTTTCCACATTTCAGTCTTATCAGATTACATGTGCTTCCGTCTTTGTAGCGTCTAGCGTCATGTGTTGTGCTCATTAAGCGACGGCACGCGATTGGCTGAATTCTTGGGGCTAGCCCTTGTCGATTCACAGGAGTTCAGTCTATCTTCGTCGAAACGTGTGAAGCGGAGTAGCATCGGACACACTCGCCTCCATCCTGATTACACCCCTTGCTCCTGTCAGTTATGATGACTGATTGTCTTGTACGTGACCGCTATGGGTGGTCAGTTGGAAGGACAAAGGACAGTTTACACACACAACCGTCTGTCTGCCTGTCTGGTTACATAATTCTGCCACAACAATGACTGCAATGGTAGCACGGAGGTGAATCAAAACAGACGTGCGTTTTCCCCGTGCTATATGCCGCTCTAAATCATAGCACCGCCCTCATTCAGTGGGTCCCCACGCCATAGCACCGCGTTTTTCCAAATTGAAAACGCCACAGCACCGGAAAAACGCTTTGGATTTTCAGTTGTCGGTTAGAAGGACTGGAAGAGGCAGCTTATGAACCACAAACCGACTTGTACTAATACAGTCTAAGTTTGCCAGACCATGCCATGTATTGTGCTTATTATGACGCGAGACGCGATCGGCTGAATTCTGGGCGCCAGACCCTTTTGACTGACAGGAGTCGAGTCGCTCATTACATGAGAGGGTGGGTGGGTGTTTGGGGGTTTAACGTCCTTTTCCACCACATAGGGTGATATCAAAGACGGGGCAACGATAAAAATGCCAGCACAAATATTTGGCCCCAGCCGGGATCGAACTCACGACCCGAGCATTAGAAGTCCAACGCTCTACCACTCGACCACCCCGGCTCCCCTTACATGAGAGTATTGCACGGAAAGAAAGATATAAATGTAATGTGCACTCGCGAATGCAACGGTGTAATTTATCTCCTTTGATAAGTGATGAAGCTGTTTTGAGAGTCGCCGCACGTTTCGACCGCGGTAACATTTTATCTGTCATGATAACTGATCTTTTTTACATTTTTTTTTTATCATCATCGATCTTTATCGTTGAAGTTTAGTGTGTGTGTGTGTGTGTGTGTGTGTGTGTGTGTGTGTGTGTGCGTGCGTGTGCGCGCGTGTGCGTCACAGTGTGTGTGTGTGTGTGTGTGTGTGTGTGTGTGTGTGTGTGCGTGTGTGTGCGTGTGTGTGTGTGTGCATGCGCGCATGTGCTTCACAGTGTGTGTGTGTGTGTGTGTGTGTGTGTGTGTGTGTGTGTGTGTGTGTGTGTGTGTGTGTGTGTGTGTGCGCGCCTACCGGTGATACCGAAATGTTGAAACTGGGACTTCTGCGCAGGAAGGGAGGTCGGGTTGGAAAGAGGGGGCTGGAGGGGGGCGGGGGGGGGGGAGGCGAGGAATAAATGACTCACTCTTGCGCAACAGTTACAACAAAAAAAACCCCAAAAACTACCTCAAAAACACACACTCTATAGCTTTTTTTAAAATTTTTATTTTTTAAAATCCGTTCTGCCGCTTCCTTTTCTGTGTGTATGGCCCAGGCAGGTTTTGCGAACGTGGGCGTAATCGCTTTGCATTCTGAAAAACAAGACTTTCTGGTGTAGCCTACTTCATGATCACGGAAACGACTGGGCAACCACCCGGATCCACCCGCAGCGTGGGCGTCACTTCAAAGTCCCACTTGCCTGTAGATGCGCCGCAATGTAATTTGTTTTTGCAGAACAGTTGGCCATTTCTCGGTAAGAGAACACAGATAATTATATAAAGACGCTGAAAAGCTTCCTTAGTGCAGACGTATTCAGCTGACATATATTTTGTAATCAAAGGGCGGCGGAAGATGGGATTTCCAAGGGGGAGGGGGGGGGGGAGCACGTGGGAGGGGGGGGGGGCGGTTGACCCGACCCGGGTATCTAGGCGGGTTCATGGAGCTGTTAAGCCAAGCTCTAGTTTCTTTTTTTTCTTCAGCGTTTATGTGTGTGTGTGTGTGTGTGTGTGTGTGTGTGTGCGTGTGTGCGTGTGTGTGTGTGTGTGTGTGTGTGTGTGTGTGTGTGTGTGTGTGTGTGTGTGTGTGTGTGTGCTCTTCCCCTATCTTGCCCACAGGATTTTAGGGAGCGGGGACAAAAGATACTCCCCCCCCACCCCACCCCCGGTTCCATCGCTCATGTATTTTTTTGTTAACCCCGTGCCCTGGCTCACTATCCGGCGATCAGCCAGTGCTGTGCACTGGGTTTGTACTATCCCCAATTCGTGATAATATCAGTATTGATATACTTTCATGGTTGGTTGGCTAGTTGTAGGTTAACGTCCCCGCCTCAAGCGTGGCTGGATTTGGCCCTGATGGATAGGTTGGGGGAGGAGGGGGGGGGAGGGGACGGAGGGACAGCTACCCTATCCTGTTAAACACTATTCAGTCTAGACAGACTGACAGGCCGATCACGCTTCCTTTATTCTTGAACCTGTTTGACACTGAAAGGGGCAAAATGCTACCATCTTTATGTTAACAGATCATTCTCATGTCAGTGTGTTCGCGGTATCTATCATCACACCACTTAGACACTGTGACCTGTGGCAGCGTATGCAGTGCTGGCACTGAGCCAACAGAAGCGTACTCGATGACGCGGCGACCACATTGAGCGCTCCAGTAGGGTAACAACAGTTGTAGAATTTGAATATTCGACCACTCGTGTAAACAACATTGTATCGCATTAAGAGCTGTACTAATCATCTGATATAGTATTTCGAGCGTACAGCGGCCACACTCACGAGCGAAACGAGTCCAAAACATAAGTTGGCTTTGCAAAGATGGAATTAGTCCGTTTAACTTACACAAGCAGTTGGAGTTTCAGTGGGAAATTTTGTGTGAAACTCAATGTTTCTGCGGAACGTATAACCTTCATTCTTGCAGGAACGTGAATGGACGTCGTTTTTTGAGGGAACTTCAAAGTTTTGGTCGTTAATTTATATATATATTTTTTCCTGCAGAAACAAAGAGGGAAATCGTGTTCTGCATAACCTATAGCCAGTATAGGGCTGTTCCCCTTTCCGCCCAAAATCATTTCCGAGTCATTTGCAGATGGTTCAGTTCTGCACTGAGAAACACAGCAACTTAGGGAGTGTACATATTAACCGGTATTTTCTGAGAGGTACGCGTCAACTCAGTGTCGAGACATATCTTTCTACTGTTCGCAAAAAAAAAGAGCCTCGGTTGCGTGCGCATTAGGAGATTGTTGAATAAAGGTAGCATACCCCCGTTCTCCCCCCGACACACACACACACACTCCCCACCCCCACCCCCACATCCAGCCCGCTCCATAGCGACTGCTTGTACAACCGCGTGCCCTATACAGCCGTGCTCCATTTTCGATACGTAAACCACCTCTTTATGTACAGCCGTCACGCCAGTCCAACTGCCAACGCCTCGGGCTGTGTGTATACCTGGCTGAAGAGATACACACAATGGCGTCAGGCAGGTGAAGATGGTAATCGCAGCTCATATCGCTTTACAGCGAACCGAAAGTAGAGGTCAATGTGGGTCGCCATTGAAATGAATGAGTCATGCGAAGTGTCCGTGAAGATGATCTGTACAGCGTCAGTGTTCATACCTGCATGTTCTTCCGGCTGTACCTGTATGCTGTAGTTTCGTGTAGTTTTAGTTTCAAGCTGGTCTTGCCGTTTCAATGCCGTGCGTGTAGTCAGTTTTCGTTGTAATTTCAGTCTTTGAACGTGAACTGCAAGTTCTTGGGTTTTTCTTGTTGTTGTTATTTCTTTTTTGTTTGTTTGTTTGTTTGTTTGTGTGTGTGTGGGGGGGTGGGGTGGGGGTGGGGGGGGGGGGGGGGTTGATAGATGTTGATAGAATTGACAGAAAATTACTGTGTCTGACGGCAATGAATATTTCTATGAATCAACCAGCCACCCCAGCGCCTTCGTCGCGAAAGCAAACCTTTGTGGCAATATTACACCGACGCGAATCCTCGCGGTGGTCTGTGTTATATATCTTGACACAAGTGACTGTTTTAGATGCACGGATTAAGCGCACTCGATGAAAAACGTTGTTGTACGCCAGACAAGCATATTGAGGCTTTAAGAGTTTGTTTATATGCAACTCTGACCTGGTGACATAAATAGTGCGCTCTCGGTGGTAGTTACGCTGGGAACAAGGAGGTTTCAATGTGGATAGCATGACATGAGCCACTTGCATAGAGAAGGAAGGAAATGCTATAGAGTGCTGATGTACTTAGTCCTGTCCATGGTGTCGATAAGAGCAAGTTTATAACCAGAAGAGAGATATGTACTTCAGTGGGTCGTACTGCACGACGTTAGTGTTATCAATGACACTGTCATCATCACTGCTATTGTCACTGTCAGCGCTGTGCCATTCAGTGTGTCAGTTGTCGTTGTCATCGATATTGTTACTGTCGCTTTCATTGTCACTGTCATTGTTATTGTCGATTGTCACTGTCACGTTAGTGTTATCAACGACACTGTCATCAACACTGCTGTTGTCACTGTCAGCGCTGTGTTATTCATGGTGACCTATCGCTTTGTCATTGTTATTGTTAATTGTCGTTGTCATCGATATTGTCACTGACACTGTAGTTGTCACTGTCATCGTCATTGTCACAATAATTGTTAACTGTCATTGTTAACTTATGTCCGACTTATGAAGTGGCGCACTACTGAACTGATCCGTAGGTTTTTAAACATACCTATAGAGCGTCCTGACTGCCTTCAAAGCGCCAAATTAACCGCCGATATAATCGTCTCAATTAGTTTAGTTTAGTTTAGTTTAGTTTAGTTTAGTTGAGTTGAGTTGAGTTGAGTTGAGTTTTGTTTTGTTTTGTTTTGTTTAGTTTAGTTTAGTTTAGTTTAGTCACTCGCTTGAATACATGGGGGTCACCTCGGCCTTCACATCGTCCCATTAATCGCCAGTGTCTTTTCAGTGTCATTCATTTGTAATTAACAATATTAAAGATTGGTAAAAAACGCCACAAACATTGTGTGTGTGTGTGTGTGTGTGTGTGTGTGTGTGTGTGTGTGTGTGTGTGTGTGTGTGTGTGTGTGTGTGTTTTAAACTGCGACTCCTGCGACTGTGCGTAATGCAGGCAACTCTGACACAGTTGCAGAGTTTTGGACGCTTCGGAGACCCTTCTAAAACCAGAGCGTGAGTTTGCGGTGACTTCACTGTGCTTTTGGTCAGTGAGCGAGACACATCGCTACAGCGTCTAGCGGGTGTTGCGTGCTGCACGAGAAGACTAGCCACTGCGATCTTTCTCGCTCAGTGTCACAACGCAAACTGAGCTGTGAAATCAGGCTGCTCTTATGGGGGTTTCAGGGACGCTGCAAACCGTGACAGAAGTGATTGTGCATTTTGCACAGTTTGATTTTTTTTAAAACACACAGTTTGTGGCTTTTTGTTGAGTTGGCAGACCTTTAAGTGTACTGAATCGCTTTGTTCTAGAGTTTACCACGGATTGCCGAGGCGAGTATCTCGAGCTCAACTGCATATGCCCAAAAGGCAAAGCCGAATCCCCTCGACTGAACGAGATGATTCTGGTTAAAAGGACACCACGCCACAACGATACCGTTCTCATTTCACTGGATCAACACGGTGACAAGCCTGGCGATGTCAACGATATGATTGTGAGCAATGGTTGCTGTTCTTTTTCATACTGATGCCACTTCAACTGTCCTGTGTGAAAGCGGTTACATCCTGCTCAAAAGTGCTATATAATTATTTACCAAAAGTTGATGTTTGTTATTGAGTATATAATCATGCCTCATAAAAGAAAGAAGTTAATGAACTGATAAACAACTATGATAATAATGTAGTATTCAAGGGGCGGTCGGTGGTCTAGTGGTTGAGACTTTGCCACCAATGCGAGAGGTCAGGTTCGAGTCCCACTCGGGGCGAAGAATTTTTCTTTCCCGTACGTGGCACCGTTCATTCGGGCCAATCATCGGAGGTTTTCTCTGGGTACTTCCGCTCCCCCCTTCCCCACCACTCTACTTTGGAAATGTTCAGCCCACAAAATTTGAAAATTCCGAAACTCTGTGTGTGTTTGGGTGTGTGTAGGTTGACACAAAGGAATTCGAACGGAATAACGAAGACGGGAGAAGTAAGCTGACTATTTTGCTGATAAACCTTACGGTGAAAGACTCGGCCAACTACATGTGTACCATCATGGCGCCTAACGCACAAGTGGAAAGGATTTATCCAGAAAAGCTCATAACTGCAGAAGGTGAGTCGAGAGAACAACTGCATCTCTGTGGCAATAAAGTCACTACGCCGTATAATCATGGCTACTACTAAGGACTCATTTAAAATGTTCTTTTTAAAAGCTTATGCAAAAATTGCAATTTTACTTGAAATCTTCAGACCCCTAGAAGCCACTTCAAGCCACTATTATGCAATCTGCAGCGGTCTCGGGCGCAGGGGGGGAAAGCCTATGCCTTGCGTAATAGTGGCTTGAAGTGGCTTCTACTGGTGTGCAGTGGCCTGTTCTTTTCAACCAGACTAATCACATGGTGGGCATGTGGTGGTCGAGTTCGGGCCCCTTAAGAGTTGATAAAAAGGTTCGATGCTCTGTCCTTGATGAATGCAGGCCCCGGCCTAACTGTGGAACTCTCTTGCTCAGTCAGCGAAGGTGACAGTCAATATCATTGTATTCCGGACGCGACTGAATACGTCATCTCTTCAGCGCATCACTCCAATAACCATTTGCATTGTTTTTCCTTCTGTCTTTGTTTTTGTTTAAAGTTTTTTTTTAAACCTCTCCCTACGCGGCGTGTGTGCTTAATCACCACCATCATGTGATCATATCGCCACCACTATCACCACCAGTGTTACAGTAACATGTATTCGTGCCACTGCTTTTAAAATTGTTTTAAAAAAAAGCGAGTGAGTGAGTTTTTCGGGTTTTAAGCCGCGTAAGCACCAAAGACTAATATTTATTTGCTGCACTACATGAAAAAAAAACCCAACAGGAATGTAACGTTGCACAAAGAATGCAAACTGGTCTACGGGGCAGTATAAACCTAGGTTTAAAAAAGAGAGAGAAAAAAGAAAAAAGACAAAGTTTGACAAAGATTAGATGTTCAAGATTGGATTTGCTCCGTTTGCAGACTGCATGACCACCACCACTACTACCACCACCACCACAACAGCGGCAACGACGAGTAAAACCATCGCCAAAACATCAACCACAACATCGACCTTCGTAGCCCAGCTGCCCTCCACAGCAGGTATTCCCAGCGCTGTGCAAATCCAACGCACTGTTTTGAGACGTATTATGAGGAGCACGGGGGATAACCACTGGCATGAAGGATTGCGAGGAGTCCGTGATTTCCGATGAGAAAGTATATTGAGGCACCGTCCATTGAGTGCGAGGCAGTGACCGTTCCAATCGTGTCCTCGCATGGCCTTGAACATTCGGGCCTGTCTCGCACCAGTTGGACGGACCATCCTCGTATCATTATGAACGTGCTCTTGTCTCACGTGGCGAGGCTATCCTTGGTGAGGAGTGATGCTAGGGGGTCTAATGCATGAAAAGAGACTGGGCTAGTCTAAGAATTATATCTCTAGTCTCGGACTTTTTATATCGGGGCTATTATCAGCGTGTATTACCGTTGAGTCTCTGAAATAGTCGTCAACTTGCCTCATAGTCACAGATTACTATGCATCTCGTAATCGTTTTGTCTCTTTTGAGTTTCAGCGTAGTCAAGTTAGTCTCGGAATTATGTCCTAGACTCTCTCCATTCATCAGATCCAAGGGGCCTACTAGATGCCGCCAGGTTGTGTGTTTGTGTGTGTGTGTGTGTGTGTGTGTGTGTGTGTGTGTGTGTGTGTGTGTGTGTGTAGGCAAACAGATTACTGTATACAGTTTATATGCTTTACAGTTTCAGGTCCGCTGGACTCTTCCCTCATGACTATCATAGTCATCGTCGTGTCCGTCTCAGTCGCTTTCATCATCGTCGTTGCCACCTTCTGTTTCGTCAGAGGTAATAAATTCTGTGATTTGTGGCAGTCCCGACAACTCTGCCGCGCCAAATAATAAGGGGACACAAGTCGATGCGACTGCAATGTGGCTTTGTCCTTTTCAAACTGTAGCTGTTACAGAAAGCAATGAAACTTATAATGTAATTCGATCATCGTAAAACCTAATGTTCGGACGAAAGAGTTGCTCAGATGTCTTCATTTTTCTTACATTGATCTAGTTCAAAGTCATTTGCGAAGTAAGTCATTGCCTCCAATTTCTTTGCCCAGCCCGGCGACGCAGACGAAGATCGTATTACAATGAGGCGAAGTTGGAGACAAACGACAATGGATATGGGGCAGGTAAATATAGATTTATGGGCAGCTATGCTGACGTCAATCTTAGGGACTGATGGATGGGATGGGTGAGTCAGTACAGCCACGGTGCATCTCTCTCTCTCCCTCTGTCTCTCAAATCGCCCTTAGCGACCCCCTCCCCGTCTCCCCCCCCCCCATCACCGCCCTCCAAAAAGGGAAGTTCAAAGTTAACCATTTAGTACTTAAGTGAGACTACCCGGTTCATCCCTTGGTCTCAAAGATCCGCATGATTACGCCCCTTGATCAAACACCAGTTGTAGTACACACAGGGATGTTTTTCTTTTTCTTTTATATAGGCCATTTTTTATTCTTGGAATAATTTGTTAATGTAAGGTGCTTAGAGAGCTTGATCTCTTGGTATATTCGCCCAATAAATGTCATTATTTATATCATCATCACCACCATCATAAAATGACTGTAGGAGTAGAGTTAACACCATTGTTGTTGACATTGCAGGTCAGAGACTGACAGACCACAATGATAGCCTCTCGGACGGCGACACAACAACAGACGCGGACGCCATTCACCTCCCGACACGTCAACCGGCCAGTGCCGTCAACCAGCAGCGCCAGAACAAGACGACGCTCAGCCACGTTCCCGGGAGGAAGGCACAGGCCGGAGACAGGCCGTGTGGAGACACACGGGCACAGCGCGATCAACGTCTTGGAGGAGACCCAGAAGGCGAAGCACATCGCGGACGATCGAGGGAGAGGCAACGTCGCCGCCGCCGCCAGAGGGAGCAAGAAGGGGACAGCGAATGGAGAGGATCGTGGCCAAGGAACCCTGCATCACGTCAGTTCCTGGTACGTCACGCGTCACGTGAGCGACTGTGGACGCGTGATCAGGGTCCGGCCTCACACGGCAGGCGTCCGTCCACTCCTGGATTCGCCAGAGGTTATCGGTCGGACGTGGCTCTGGACCACGACGAGCGTTCCTGGGCTCGAGAACCGTTCGGCGAGTATCCGTACCACGTGAGGCACACCTCTGCTTACCCGGATGGTCCGACGCCCTACCATCCCGTGCAGTACCCCATGGACAGAGAGAGCCATCTGGCGAGAGGGGGTCGTTACATGTCGGCTCCCCGACTTTGGCTGAGCCACTACCCCGAGGATCCTGTGTATCATCAGTACCCTGCTGACCCTCGCCAGTACTACCACCCTTACTTCTACCCCCACCACCCCTACCACCAGCCTCACTACCCGCGCCAGAGAGGAACGCCAGGTGACGTTATGTCGAGATCTGCGGAGGATGTTCTCAGTGATCACCCTGCCACCAGCCCACGTTCACCTGGCGCGAGAGTGGACTTCGCAGGTCCGGAATTTGAGGCAGTTTTACCTGACCACTACCCTGCTCCCTCACTTCCACCCTCCTCCCCACAGGGGCCGGGTCATCATTCCCAAGTCCCAAACTTACTGTCCCGTGAGAGCGTTCCCCCTCCCCGTGTTCCAACCGCCCTCAACGTCCCTGTTCATGACCACAGGCGAGATCGTCGGGATCGTACACCGGCAGACGTAGCCACGTCGTCACGGAGGGATGGTGCAGCAGCAAAAGCTGAAGGAGATGCAAGGGAGAGAACTCGAGTCAGAGGTAGACATGGGAGAGAACCTGGTGCACCCGGAACGGCTGGAGAGGGCAGCAGCGAGGATCCTCAGTCCACCGGCGAAGACTCGCCTCTCCTCCGCCAGAGGAGCCACAGCAACTCCCTCTCCAGTGACAGCGACAATGCCATGTCAGCCGCCAGAGGTCGTCAGACGCACGGGGCTCCATCTGGTGACGAGCGTACGCCCGAAGTGGACATCCGGGACATCAAAACCGACAACGAGACTCGGCGGAAGCGGCCCGTGTTGTCCGCAGCGACCTGTGCCCGTAAGGAAAGCGTGCGACGCCTGCCTGTCGTATGTGCCGCTGACATGGCCGTTCATCGTGGGAATGAGTCTCGCAGGTCACGTGGTGAGAAGCACAAGATGGGCTGCGCGTGCGAGATCTGCAAGGCAAACAGGCCGTGCCGGGGCGGGGCGAGGGTGGGGGCAGCTTCTGACAGAGTAGAGGGGGATGTCGTGCTGGAGACCAGGATGGGGCCCAACGACAGAGAAATCCCCCCGGGGGAGACAGTGGAAACCGACCCACACAGGGTGGAGCTGAGGAGGGGGGAAGGGTCAGACAGGAGAGGGGATTCTGAGGGCAGGGTGAGTTCGGGACATTCGGCGGGGATCGAGCAGATGGGCGTTCTCCTCAACCCCACGTCGGACACGTCGGTCGTGAACAGCGAGAACCAGCACTGCTCGTCCTTCACGGAGAACGGGCACAGCACATCCCCAAAAGCGCCTCACGGGCCGCGTGGACAGTAGACTAGTGAATATGACTGCTAACGCGCGACTCTGAGATACATGCCTGGGATCTCAGGAAGGCTGATATGAGATGAATGTTAGCGCGAGACACTGAGATATCTGTCTTTGACAGATAAGACAGTAAGGTTGAAATGAGATGACAGTTACCGCGAGACAATGAGTCCTGGATCTCAGTAAGGCTGATGTGAGATGACTGTTAACGCGAGACACTGAGATATCTGTCCGATCTCAGTCTTCTTCTTCTTCTGCGTTCCCTGATCCGATCTCAGTAACATTGAGATGAGGTGACAGTTAACGCGTGACGCTGAGATGTCGATCTTTGATCGCAGTAAGGTTGGTAGGAGATGATTGTTAGCGCGAGACACTGAGATGCGCGAGAAAAATATTCCAAACAGCTACCAACGCAGGTAGTTCTCCGAGAGGGACGCTGAGACTGAGACACTTTTTTGTTTAAGGAAAAAAGACATCGACCCTACCCAGAAAACCCATCCAGATGTATTTCGTACAAGTTGAAATTCAAGGATGGTGTCTAGTAAGGTAGGAAAGTCTTGACCGTAGCGGGACGCGTTTCGCCGGAATTTCACCGGCTCCTCAGCCACCTTAGGTCAAGACAAGGAGGGAAGAAGTGGTAAAATAAATTTCGGAAATACCATTTATGAATGTTAACACTGATTGGTGAATGAAAGTGAGAATAAGCAGATATGGGCAATGAGAGAAAGATTTTTGGTCTGCTCAGCAGCACGTGGGGACAGTAGGTTAAACACACACACACACACACACACACACACACACACACACACACACACACACACACACACAACGGAGGATTTTCTTCGTATTGTCCAAAACTTTGTGACAGGTGTGCGTGCGTGTGCGTGCGTGAGTGAGTGTAGGTGCGTACATGTTAGGTGAGTATTGATACATGTAAACTTGTTGCTTATAGCCATACAGCAGTTCGTATCACGTGTCTTCTAATGTTAGCAATTAACCTACAGTAAGTCTTGTACAAATGGCTATTATTTTCACTTACATTCATACACTTTGTCGCCTTATTCTTGTCCATCACGAACTGGACAATTCATCTAATTCTTCCTTATTTCTGTGATTATTCAGAGCCCAGACCAGTCTCATAAATAAAGACGCTATATTTACAATGTTCCGTTGTTGTTGTTTTTTTTTTTTTTTTTTGCTGCCCCAACTCTTTGTCAGCTCCAGTGGTGTTCCTCCCAGGTCATGGGTGGAATCCACGGAGGACTCGGAAGCTGGGACAATTTTTTTTATTATGCATGATGATGGAGATGAGGATGATAGTAAGATGATGCTATGAATGTCCATGTGGTTTGGGACTGCGGGACAGGGCCGCATTCCACGCTTCCTGTCATAAATATCCCGGCATTAACCAGGCCCGGGAACTGCGGCACCTGCGGTGCCGGCCGTGTAATCATCCACATCATAAGACGTGTCATACCAAGGGAAGCACCCCCAAAGTCGCACCCGTGAAGTGGGTGAAACTCGGCTGTGTGGCAACAGCCTCCCCATCGGGTCCATAGCACACCCGCTCTGGGTAGGAGCCGACCTAGGTAGGAAAAACCCCGCTTGCCTCGGCTGGGACTCGAACCCGGGTCTCCCGGTCCATGGTCCGAAGTGCTAACCACTACACTACGGGGGCCGGTCGATGTTCCGTTGTTGGTATTATGTATACCACCGCATGTAGCCCTTGTCATGAGAGAGAGAGAGAGAGAGAGAGATCCAGAAAACTTTATTTTTCAACGGTAGAGGTACATGTAGTTGACGTAAAAAGTCATTTTTCATACACGACCTTGCTAAATTCTACTAGTAATATCTATGTAAATAGTACAACATAGAGAAATAGCCATCACACACACACACACACACACACACACACACACACACACACACACACACACACACACACACACACACATACACGCACGCACGCGCGTATTTAGGCACAGGAAACAGCATGCATTAAAAGCAGCGCTTAAACTTTGGG
>JACVVK020000037.1:1227500-1230000 GCA_018292915.2 Batillaria attramentaria | reverse complement strand
GATTGTTTGCCGAAGACTATGTGTTACAATTATCACCAGAATATTGCTTGTCCAAAACGTTTCGTGAGCTGAATTGTCCACATCCGTGTCTGCGATATAATACAAGCTTATTTCTGCGTGGTAAATGACGTGAAATTTGGGACAGCCCTTAAGATATCGATAACACCCGTGAAATGCGAACTTGAAACTTTAAAAGACATAGTAAAGATGGATCAGGAATGTTCTTTTGTGTTGTATTTTATCAAATTACTTTATTAGTCTGTTTTATTGTACATAGTGTCATTATAGCATTTTAGTTAGTAAGGTTTAATGTGATTTCAATTCAATTCAATTCAATTCAATTCAATTCAATATAACTTTATTGTCTGTCGATGGCAGAAAATTTTCTTCTGGCTCACACACCCCCCCCCCCCACACACACATTAATTTACCTAGACATATAAATCCATACATATTAAACACAGATCCTAAAGTAATGTGTGATGTCCAAGTCTAATACTATGCTACTAAACTAAGAAATCTAAACTAAAAGATGGCAAGGGCATAGCGGACATGACACAGCTGAGGAGTAAGCCCAGTTATGAAAATCTCAACAAATAAAATCTATAAATTTTACTAGCATTTAGACTGTGCATAATTATAACTTGACTGTGCGAGTTGACTGAATTGCATACACGTAGACTAGAGCAATTCAAAAAGAAAACAGAAACGTTATATTGAATGACGTGAAGAAAAGGAGAGAATAATCTTTAATTTGGCAGCACATGCCAGTGCACGAGCACATACAGATCATGAAAATTTAAATGGAAAATCGCTTAGACTGCGATTAGACTGAGTGTTTTGACGGTAAAGGTGATGGTGCAATATATAATGTGGTGCGACATAGGATCAACATTTCGTATCACTTTGAGCGGTACACTGCTTTGGATAAGTTCATGGGTGAAACTTTTCGATTATCAAAAAACTGAAAACCAGGCCGGGTCCAGGGGCCGCCAAGGCTTGCTCCTCTCGGGGGTTCAGGGGGCCGAAGCTACTCGACCGAAAATGAAAATGACGCTTTTGACGGTAATTTGAAGGCCTCTCCTTTCACCTTGAACAAAAAGAAAAAAAAAGAAACAACAACAACAACAACAACAACAACAAAAACCCAAGGTAATTTTCTCAAAAATCAAACTGGATGCTCCAGTCGAAATGTGTTTTTCATCCAGTTTGTTCTCTTTCAACTTTTCAACTTGTAAGTCTTTGGCTGAAATCCCTTAGTGCTGGAGCAGGATGCACATTTTCAAAAAGGCCTCACCTTCTGAATTATCTCGTGGTTTGGGTCAAGGGATAATGCATCCCTGGGTGGAAAGGAGCCTCAGGCAACACATTCAGAAAACGACCGCGAGACTGACTGGCATGATTTTCTAAAACTGACCAGTCATCCCAATGAGTATTTCGACCTGCACAATTCGTAAGAAGACAGTCTTGTAAGTCCAGTAAGCAGTGATTCAGTAGAAAAGCTTCGATCTCTTCTAAAGTAACGTCATGCGTTCTCCAAGTAGTGTGTTGTTAACAACTATCGGTTTCATGTGATCGGCACATATCTGTCAGTCACCATGAGGTCCGAGTGGGTGGGTGTTTGGGAGTTTAACGTCCTTTTCCACCACATAAGGGTGATATCAAAGACGGGGCAACGAGAAAAAAGGCCAGCACAAATATTTGGCCCCAGCCGGCGGCATTCGAACTCACGACCCGAGCATTGAGAGTCCAACGCTGTACCATTCGGCCACCCCGGCTCCCCCACCATGAGGTCCGAGTATCACCTATCTTATTTCATCGAACGAAAACAGTTGTTTCACTCACCCCCTGAAGAACATTAGCCAGTCATACAAACTCTCGAAAATCGATCAATATTCGTGATCGCACAGACAATAACATCTGTGTCTCTGGTGATGGTAAGCGTCTATCACCGCGTCATTAGTTTCACTGCTACGGCTGTCTGTTTCACTGGCACTGTCATCGTCTTCGATTTTGCTGTCCATTACTGCCTACGAACTTTAGACACCTCCACTTCAGTATAATTGTACCCATGAAACTCCGTTTCTGAGGGACGTTCAACCCGCAAACACTCTCCCTCCCTCCGTCCGTTCGTATCTGAATCAAGAACATAGCGCCACGAGGGTTCACACCAGCCTCCGCCGCATAGTACATATACCCGTAAGAAGCTCGCGTCATTCGGAACAGACAAACGGCGGAGCTTGCGCAAAGGGCTACAGGCCGCCAAAACCGACTTCCAAAACGAGAGAGTGAACTTCCGTTTTATCGCCCTTGGTTGCCGATCCGACGAAGCACGTCCGTACAGCGCAAAGACCAGATTTTATTTTATTTACTTATCTATATTTTTATTTTAGAGATTTTTCCCCCTAAAAAACCCGGAATTTCGGTCTGGAGAGTTTTGAAAAAAACAAAACAAAAAAAAAAAAAAAAAAAAACAAAAAAAAAAAAAACGGGTTTCAGT
>JACVVK020000037.1:1220000-1222500 GCA_018292915.2 Batillaria attramentaria | reverse complement strand
TGATTTCAACAGCAAAGTGACGACAAAGACCATCACCATTGGTTCCCCTCCCCCTGCAAATGGTGACGCTTTGACCTGGGCCTCCGCAGTAAAGCAGAATCCCTTGCCCGTCAGTTACGACCTCACCTCCATCGATGAACTCTTCTCAGAAACCTTCATGGGTCCTGGCAGCGCAATGGGCACTCTCGGAATCGACTACAGCAAGATCAGGACTATGATCGCGAACACCAAGAGATCCTACTGCAAGCGGCTGCAAAGTCAAGGACTTGTCAATGACTGCAGCGACTACATTTCTGCTTTGACGTTGGAAAGAACGAAATTGGTAGGGTCGCACGTAAGCTACGCGGGCATCAATTCAAACAGCGACTGTATCGACCTTTGCTACGATCTGTCCGAGTGCCACGCTGTGGACTTCTGTGACAAATGCTCCAGTTCAGACAGCGACTACCGCATGTGTCGGGTATACACGGCCAGTCAAGTGACGTCAGGCAGTTACGACACCAAATGGGAAACAACCATCTTCCTGCCCGTGCTCGAAGAACCAGTCTATCTCGAAAGAACAGACGTCAACGGAGTGGAGAGAGCTCTGTCTTCTAAAGACCCTGTTACGGACGTCGAAAAATGTTCCGAGCAATGTGCCGCTGATGAGTTCTGCGTGGCCTTCACCTTCTGCACATGTCCTGAAATGAAGAACAGGTGCAAGTTATACTCGGACATTCTTTATACCCTGAAGTCCAGCTTGGACTCTACGTTGTACTTCGTCCCCTCTGGTCTCACCATTACTCCGCAACAACAGCCAGCACGTCGCTTCACGCCCCAGAACTCCCTTTATGCCGGGGTCACCTGTAGCGGCGACCAGGACTGCGGATCGACTGGCGCCACCTGTCAAGATGGTATTTGCCTCTGTCCCTTGAAACATTACTACTCGAGATCCAAAGATGTCTGCGTGACGAGTAAGTATCTCAGGATATTTCGTAAGTGGTGGGACTAGGAACCACGGAACTGTGAAGGACATGCTGTGCAATACGGGGGGTTCCCCACTGTGGTCTCCCCCACCCCAACCGCCAAACCTTTCTGGGTCGAATGTCCACTGAGCCCGTTTGCGGAACAGAATGCCATGACCCTCTTACGACATTAAAGGTCTGCAATCTCGACAAAAAGCCGCCAACAGCGTCTTTTTCAAAACTCTGAGAATGCACAGTCAGTTAAAGAGTTTTCAGCGCTTGGGAGGTCCTTATAAAATGTGACCCTCCACCACGAAATGAGTCGTCTTGTAACATGAACAAATAGCACAAGAAGAGTCATTTCGTGGTGGAGGGTCACAAATCAGAGCGTGAGTTTGCGGTGACTTCATTGTGCTTTTGGACAGTGAGCGAAACACACCACTACAGTAAACAGCGGGCGTTGTGTGCTGCACGAGAAGACTGCGATATTTCTCGCTAAGTGTCAAACTGAGTTTTGAAATCAGGCCCGGCTTCGCATTTATAGAGAAGCTGAAAACTCTAATAACTGTGACACGGTTGACTGCGCATTATGCACAGTTGGACGTTTTTTTTTTTTGAACACACTGTTTGTTGTGTTTTATTGTGGTTTCAGGCCTTTGATAGAGTGCTTCGCTGATAGGATGGAGTCGTTTACCCGGGATATACAAACAACCACGAGCTGATTCCATGCCGTAGTAATCGAGCCTTACCGCTTTGAATCTGCTTGTAAACAAGATGCCCCATATATTTTATCCTCTAGTAGTAAAAATGAATACCATCCCACAGTTTCAAATTTTTTGGTGGAAATTTGATTTTTTTTAAAACCTTAAGTTCAATTGCAAGTTTTATTTTTATTTTTCATATTAAAAAATTTTTTTTTTTGAAAAAATCTTTATTTCTTTTTTCCCCTCAACGTTTTATATTTATTTTTTTCTTCTTTATTTCAATTTTTACTCCTTTTACTTGCTTTCTATTTTTTATATATTTCTTTTTCATCATTTATGTATTTTATTTTTTGACTTTGAACGACCCTCCGCCCCCCCCCCCCTTTTTGTCAATTTCAATTTGAACAGGGGGCAACTCATTGTGAAAACTGTATTTACACATGACAATAAATGTATCATTCATATTCTGTCATTCCTATACATCTGTTTGCCGTTGCAGGTTGCTCGAGTCTGGATACGTCTATGATGGGTCCCTACCGCAAAGCCATCAACACCGACTTTGAGGGTACTTGGTACTATGACATGAACTATGATGACATTTTCAGCTTTAGAGCATCCTTTCCTATGAGTTCCGCAGAGTCGTGCTACACGCTCTGCACCCAGGACCAAGGATGCCTTTCTGCCTATTATGATGGTTTGTACGATAACTTCTCTTACTCCTTTATTGATTTTTTTTAAAACTCACTCTGTTGCTGCGGTCCCCATTTAGGGCCTCACGTTTGCAACTTTTGGCTGTGGAGATCTCTTACAGGGAATCGCCAACTTTCTATTTTTATCCTTTCTTTTTTTTTC
>JACVVK020000037.1:1105000-1215000 GCA_018292915.2 Batillaria attramentaria | reverse complement strand
TTACTGGCGGTGTTTGGCTATGTTTTGTTTTTGCCTCAGATTTAGTCCAGCTCCTCCAAGCCATGCATTTGGTGGGGGGGGGGGGGATAGAAGGGTTATCTTCACAGACCTAAAAAAAGATAGACCCATCGCCGCACGCTGCCACCGCTGCTTGCGAGTGTCGCTATCGCGGCCATCTTGTGAATACCAGAACTCAAAGGCTCTGTGTACAGGACGCCTCGTTCGAAATACAAAGTTCTTTAGAAAGACGTCATCAGAAATGTGACGTAAGATAAAGCGGACCAATGCTATGCGCGCTATGTAAACAGCTGATAGCGTCTGGCACGTCCAGGTACTCTCAACATGGCGCGCGGCGGCGTCACACTTCCAGCACCGCAGAGGGTCTATCTTTTTTTTAGGTCTGTGGTTATCTTACTCTGGTTTTATGCGGCCTTAAAATGGGCAAAACAGTCATTGTCATTTGCTGGAGTTTCAGTGTTTGAAATGTTATGTGGAAAACAAACACTTGCTTTTCACTATAAGTTTTCCGAAATTTTACCTAATTTAGCGGAGGAGACGTGCCATTACCGGAGTTTCTCTCTGTACACGAAAACTGACACACACACACACACTCACACACACACACACACACACACACACACACACACACACACACACACACACACACATTTCAATTCAATTCAATTCAGTTCAATGAAAAAATCTTAATATATCCCAAAGTGTCATTTCTTTGTGGCATAAGTACGTACACGCGTTTAAAGGAACATTAAAAAATAGACGAACATGAAACTCCATGTATTTTGCGTTCAGTAAGGGAGGGGGGGGGGATACAAAAACAGTTTGAGTCAGTTCACGGTCTCTACGAACTAAAATAAGCTTTGTTTCTGGATCACATCTCTTCTGTCGTATCTTGTCCCTGAAGAAGCGAAAAGTTTTGTGACACCACAATTCATTCAGTGTACTTTTGCAATAAACCACATGGCAATAAACTGTTGTTTTTTTTATATTCAATGCTGCTGAATTCAAGATGGTTGCTTTGCTGAATAATTGGGAGTTAATTTGACTGTTGTCGTATAAGAATGGTTTGTGTCTTATTTTCTAACACACTGGCAGTGCTTTGCACTCTAATTGTGGGGTTTCTTATTGTTCTTGTTGTTATTGTTTTTGTCGCAGGGGTCAGATTTCGTGGTAGAGGATTTATTTTACGCTTTTAAGAGGAGCTCAGTGATCATCATGGTATTTTTGTGTTTTACCGTTCTTAAAGGGGCATGTTCAGGTTTTACTTCATTAAAGAGGCATTCGGTGAAAAAAACTGATTTCTTCTGTCGTCATTTTACTTTCAGTTTATTTTATGCGAGAGACTCCTGACAGTTGAGTGAGGTGGAACATGCGTTCATCTTGACATCTAAACCTTCTGAGGCAAACAAGCACTTAGAAACAAAAATGATTTCAACGACAACAAAAAGAAAAACCACCACTGCCATCACCAAAATCAAAGGACCGAAACAAAGCAAAATGAACAAGGAGACAGACACGCCACGGCTCTGAAAGAAAAGATGATGGTGATGATTATACTAATCCGTTTATTAGGATAATACTTGTAGGCATCGGGGAGCCGAGCTTGCCGAATGGTAGAGCGTTGGACTTCCAATGCTGGGGTCGTGAGTTCGTATCCCGGCTGTGGCCAAATATTTGTGCTGGCTTTTTCATCGTTGCCCCGTCTTTGATATCACCCATATGTGGTGGAAAAGGACGTTAAACCCCCAAACCCCCACCCACCCCTTGTAGGCATCTCTACCTATCTTACAAGTAGTCCTCACTAGATTCTATAATAGTAAAGAAAAACACCAAACAAACATTATCAAAGTAAAAACAAACAATCTAGACTACCGAAAAGTGAGAATGAAACAAAACAAACAAACAAAACAACAATTCACAGAAAGCCCAAATCACAATAAAAGCCAAAGTCAAGACGTATTGAAGCGCAGAAGGCTCTCGGCATTACAAAAGATGATTGTATTAAGAGAAAATTTGAGACATATTACAACGAACTACTTACAGTAAAACTGAACTCTCCAGTAGTGTACACACGTGTGACGTAACAAGACACGAACACATGTGCACAAACACATACACATTGCATGCGCGCACACACACGCGCACGCATGCATGAACACTCGGTTTGATTCTGCAGTGGCGTGCGGATTCCAATCTGAAATCTTTCTCTAAATTAACCAAGGTCACCAGAGAACACACACACACACACACACACACACACACACACACACACACACACACACACACACACACACACACACTTCTAAATACTTCTAAAACTTGCAGTACAGTAATGAAAATTCATGTTGTTGTTCGGAACTGTCCCTTTTATTGCGCTGTTATTTTGCTCTTATCGCGCAGACTTGGAAACCGAATACGTTTTTCATGTAGATATTTTAATGCTAATACGGAATTATGCATTTTAAACTTACAGCTTTCCCATTTGTCTCACACCAAACGGCTGCTTTCGTTTTTGAGTCTAGATTTGACTTTTAAATGATACCGAACTTTTAACTGAAAGTGTGGCCCCTCTTTGATATTGATATTTGATACTGCGTAAATGGTTTGCAAAATGTCCTTTCATGCTGAATTTGACAGCCAATATCACACAGACGTGGAAACCCAATACTCTATTTTAGATATAGAAATGTGTTGCTTTTTCAGAGCTCTGCCAAACACCTGTTCAATCTAATGGCGCCCAAGATGCATAACAAATGCTCCTAAAGCCCCCAACCCTCCGGCCCGGCCCTGTGTGCTCAGTTGTTCTTATAGAAAGGCATTGATCTTTTGCAGAGATATAGCATTTTGAACTGACAGCATTTCGACGCCTGCTTTCATTTTGGAGTTGCTATTTTCATTACAAATTTTAGCATCGCATTGCAGCTCTTGGTGTCCTATCGTGCTGGGTATGATATTCCTTATTGCGGGGACGTGGAAACCGAAAACTCTCCTTTTTCGGATAACAAATGTATAAAATTATGTACTAACTTTTGAAAGTTTTGCCTGCGTTCATCGTGAAGTCAAGAGTTAGATTAAAAGTTATGCTGAACTAACAACTCAAACTACGACCCCTCTTTGATATTGTAGGTGCCGTACATTAATTAGTAGGCAGCATATTGCAGCTCTTGATTGAAACGAAAGAAAACGCACAACGCTGACAGAAACACTGACGGTAGTTTGTGGAGTTCTATTCTTGTATTCTTTTACTTACTAGTTGCTTTTTTGTGTGTGTGTTTTGTTTTGTTTTGTTCTTGCTTTTTGTTTGGTGTTATATTTATTCCTTTGTTCTCTGTTGTGTACTTGTTTTTTTTTCTTGTTTTTTTTCCCCCTTTTTTAGGGGGAGGGGGGTTGTATTGTTCGCTTTTTATTCCTTTTGCTTTGTTTTCCTTGATTCGTGGTCCACCCGTAGATCTGTGTATTTTTTTTTTAACTTTCTGGTTGTGTGTGTGTGTGTGTGTGTGTGTTGTTTAGTTTAGTTCTCGTGTTGTTGTTGTTTGGTGTTATATTTTGTTATAGCTACTCGTTGGTTCTCTGGTTTGTGCCTGTTTTTTTTTTTTTTTTTTCTCTTTGTGTGTGTGTGTGTGTGTGTGTGTGTGTGTGTGTGTGTGTGTGTGTGTGTGTGTGTGGGAGGGGAGCTGTTATTTCGTTTGCTTTGTATTCCTTGATTAGTGGTCAACCCGTTGGCCGTTCGGTTGGATTGCAAACAAACCCCAAGGGCCACCCCCCCCCCCAATGTGCGTTTATTTGTCTCAACAGGAACGTTCAAATATTGTGGAACCAAAGTGATGTGTGGTGTTTTTGCACGTAGCGCTCAACATGCATTCTCTCACTCGCATCAAGTTTTGGAATATCACCATGGAACACAGTGAGATTCATTTTCCAGTGCAACTTTATTTTCAGCAAGTGTGAGAGTGTACTTATTGCAAGATGTGCGACCCACAGCTGTTTGAATAGCCATCAAAAGCGTTCCTAAAGTCAAGACGAGCTCAGTGACATGTAAATACATGTAAAAGTAAACCATGGCAGAACAAACCACAACAAACAAACCAATAAACAAAAGGCAAGACAAGGCTCAAACTAAAAGGGCAAAAGGATAATAATGATAATGATAGGTATTTGCAGGGCGCATTTCTTCAGAATAAAATGCGCCAATAAAAAAAAATCAATAATCCAATAAATAGACTCCCAAAAAAATCTCATAAGCAGCCTTCTTTAAGGGACAGGATACAAAATACAAAGACAGCCCAGAGATATTACAATTTATAGCGTCGTTCATTTTTTTTTTTATCTCGTGCCCCCGAAGAATACGTAGCCGAACATTTCGAACCAAATTTGTTTTTGTATGCTGACCTCTTCACGTGCTTACTCCTGTCGGTATGGTGAATTATTTCCAACACACTGGCAATGCTTTCGACACTTCGAACAAACACACAAAAGTCAAAATAATAAGAACAACAAGAAACCCCAAAGAAAACCCAATCGGACTAACAAAAACCCCAAAGAAAACCCAGTCGGACAAACAGAAACCCCAAAGAAAACCCAATCGGACAAAGAAAAACCCTAAAGAAAACCCAATCGGACAAAAACCCCAAATCGTCATTATGAACAACTTACAAGAACTTCAACAATAGTAAAGGAAATCCACGAAATTAACCACCACCAAAGTCAAACTGAACCATTAACTCATTCTCTCCGAGCTACGACTATAGATTTAACAGTTTGTTTCAGTTTACCTCCCTCTATAACATGTCTGCTGTCAGGTTTGGCAACCCACTGAAGATGATGTTAAAGAAAAGTACAACCTCTGAGCAACACGCCCCCTTAATATAAAATCATTTGGCCCGCCTGGCGTAATGTCACCACGGGATCCAGGCAGCTGGTGCCAGACGTATGATGGTAGCGTTACTGTAGAAAGGGTTAAAATAAGAGAAAAAGGAAACAAAATCACCATCGACGCCACCATAATGAACTACTATTTCTATCAGTAGCAGAAAGTATCTACCATTACCCAATAGTAATAATAATAATAATTTGATTTATTTGTAAACGCAGGCAGGAATTGAGAAGGTAGACAACTGCCAGTCTAGGCTTACGTAATTTTCCCAAAATGACGCGCCGCATGACGTTAGTGTCCCCGCTTGTCTGTAGGTTTGTTTCACTGGCCTTTGGGCGTATCTTTTTCCTCCTAGAAAACGTCTGTTTCTACAAAACGCCATAGACGCCTTTTCCCGCCACATGCATCAAAACGCCCATACGCATTTGTGAGGGACAGTGAAGAAAACTACTTTAATTAAATGTTAAAAAACAGCGGGATAACTGATCTCACAATCACAAAAGAAAAAAAAATCAACTCTATGGTGTATTGTGGTCATCTCTGTAAAGAGCAGCATTGTAAACGTGTAAATAGGGTGGCAGGTGATGTAACTCTACCGCCCTCTTGCGTTTAAACTAAAGCCCCGAATTCTGTAACATTGTATTATTCAGAAGGAACAGTTACGCAGTATGTAATAGAACTATTGGCATGCTCTCTGGTAGTACACCGCGTCAAATAAGGGTGCGAAGTTCAGATGAAGAGAGTCGTACAAAGTGCACTCGAAGCCACCTGAAACAAACACAAGGGGGAACCATTATTAGCCACGATCCACGGCATTTCGTTTCGTTTCGTAAGGAAAACCTCCAAATCCCCCGTGTTAGCCGCGGCCACTAATTCACACACAGAGCTAACAATGGGCTTGTCACAGAGTACGCGTGGAACTACGGCACACACACACAGAGCTAACAATGGGCTTGTCACAGAGTACGCGTGGAACTACGGCACACACACACACAGCTAACAATGGGCTTGTCACAGAGTACGCGTGGAACTACGGCACACACACACACAGCTAACAATGGGCTTGTCACAGAGTACGCGTGGAACTACGGCACACACACACACAGCTAACAATGGGCTTGTCACAGAGTACGCGTGGAACTACGGCACACACACACAGAGCTAACAATGGGCTTGTCACAGAGTACGCGTGGAACTACGGCACACACACACAGAGCTAACAATGGGCTTGTCACAGAGTACGCGTGGAACTACGGCACACACACACAGAGCTAACAATGGGCTTGTCACAGAGTACGCGTGGAACTACGGCACACACACACAGAGCTAACAATGGGCTTGTCACAGAGTACGCGTGGAACTACGGCACACACACACAGAGCTAACAATGGGCTTGTCACAGAGTACGCGTGGAACTACGGCACACACATCACAGCTAACAATGGGCTTGTCACAGTGTACGCGTGGAACTACGGCACACACATCACAGCTAACAATGGGCTTGTCACAGTGTACGCGTGGAACTACGGCACACACACACAGCTAACAATGGGCTTGTCACAGTGTACGCGTGGAACTACGGCACACACACACAGCTAACAATGGGCTTGTCACAGAGTACGCGTGGAACTACGGCACACACACACAGCTAACAATGGGCTTGTCACAGAGTACGCGTGGAACTACGGCACACACACACAGCTAACAATGGGCTTGTCACAGAGTACGCGTGGAACTACGGCACACACACACACACACAGCTAACAATGGGCTTGTCACAGAGTACGCGTGGAACTACGGCACACACACACACAGCTAACAATGGGCTTGTCACAGAGTACGCGTGGAACTACGGCACACACAGAGAGCTAACAATGGGCTTGTCACAGTGTGGCTGCACCGAAAACAAAATATGTTTTGATCGTCCCTGTTTACTTCCGGCCATCTGTAGCGACGTGCAAAGCAGAAATCTATAAGTGAAAATCTCAAGCGAGATCCTGCGCGGCGGTCGCCATCTTTGAATTTGTAAGTTTCTGTTTCTTTTGTCTCGTGATACACACGCCCTGGCAGATCCGTGTGACTACACCGAACACCAAATGTGTTGTAACTGTGTTTGTTATCTGAAATCATCCTGTTTGCATAGGAACGTACAAAGCAGAAAATCTCAATCGAGACCACAGATAATACAGGCCTATAGATCTATGGATATCTATGATCGAGACTCTGCACGCCGGTCGCCATTAGGGAATTTGCGGGCGAGTGAGCGCGTAACGTGTGCCTAAAAGAAATCGAAAAGAGCTGTCAAGAAGCTTCAACGCCGACAGTTTAACGCAAATTTCCAAAACTTCCACAGATCTATTGCTGATTAATGCACAAAGACCACATTTATTCTTATTTTGGTACATAAAAATACTAACGAAAGTGAGTTCGTAAATCGGTGATTCCTGCGAACTTAGTTGAGCGGGGATAGTTTCGTTACACAAGTCTCTCGCGAATGTCCCAAACCCACACACGAAGTGATGACGTAGTGATGCATGAAGGCTAATTAGGTTACAATCGTCAGTTCACAGAGCTTACTCAGCATCGCTATTCATTCACTTGCACTGTATGTTCACTTACTCGTATCTTTACATCTTCACTCTCCCCCCCCCCCTCCACACACACACACACACACACACACAGACAGAGCAAACAAACAACAACAACAAAAAGATGGTCTGCTGCTGTGGAGGTCGTTGTTGTAATGTCACGTATCGGTGATAATTAACAGAGGGCGACACAAGCAGCTGACTGAATGGAAACAACGTATGTGATGGGCCGTTCTATCTTGTATATTTAACTGGTATACAGAGATGTTAACTTTTAATACAGTCTTTTTCTGTATGAATAACGGCACTACTTTTTTGTTACGAATAAAAACATTTCTTCACCTGAAGTATATTTTTCCTCTCTTCCTTTCTCGGCTTGAATTTCTTTGTTGGTTTTACCTGACATTTGGAAATGGGTTTTCCTTACTCGGTTTGACCAGAAGATCGTGTCAACTAGGGTGACATGCTGCCACGTGCTATTTGTTTTCATGTCAAATTTTTAAAAAAAAGCCAAAACCAAACAAATTAACAAACACAATAAGTTGAAAGAGAATTTCTCAAACAAATTACCGTAAACGTAGAAAGACTGGCATTCGTGATTCGAAAAGCAAATGCCAGCGCAGTCGTTAACTTCACCAAACGTAAAATCAAGCTGACTGCGGCTGTTGAGAACGTCAACATCATCATAGTAGTCGTCATACTCATAAGGACCCTCAGAATAGGGTCCCATCATGGTGTCGTCCAGATTCGCACAAACTGCAGCAATAAAGCAGAACAGTTCAGTAACTGACAGAATTCTAATCACAAAGTCAAGTCATGTTTATTATTTCAGGACCCCGTTGGGGTTTGTGAAGAAAACACCAACAAAAAACACAAAGCCACACATAACAAAAAGCAAACGACGAAAACTAAATACAGACCGGAGGAAGGAAAGAAAAATACAATGTACACAGGAAAAAACTGAAGAATACACACACATAATATAACATGACGGGCAAAATGAAAAACAGGTGGGAAGAAAAAGGTGGAGGGGGGGGGGAGGTTTGTGTACGTGTGTGCGTGCAGGTGTGTGTGTGTGTGTGTGTGTGTGTTGGAAAGAGCTGCTGCCAAAAGGCTGTAAGTACACAGATACACACAGGTACACTTGCCTACATATGTACATATCCGAAACTATATATACAATATATACATACATACATAAACATGCGCCATACAATACACACATTGGCAGTACCATAAATAATCGAGTATGCTACGTAGTATGGACTGACTCATCGATTTATCATTAAAATTCCTGGAGGATCAACTTTATGAAATGGACTAGTTTCAACAGCGTTTTCTTTTTTCTAGTGGAGAATAACTCTGAGTACTTAATTGTATTTACATGGTGGAGGTAATATCTCTTAAGAAGGACCTTTCTTTGTTCTGTAAAGAAGTTACACTTGAACACGTAATGAAACTCATCACCAATATCACCACTTTGACATTTGGTACAGACTCTGTTGTGTCTTAATTTCGACACCTGCAAATCGTTCTGCGTGTATTGGCAGTTTGTGGTTTAGCGTTCTGAAACGCACGAAAGTTTGCATGAGGGTTTTAGGCAGTAGCGTCACAAAGGCATCTATTCCAAATTTAGGTTTAAACATTCTATAGTGTAAACAACATTCATTAGTCCTCACCTTGGCATACCACTTTTGTATGAACTGGTCTTCGAGGACTTTCTTTACTTTTGTCCGGAACAAGTTCTGTCGGTACTGCAGCCTATCTTGATTATTCCAGATGCCACTCATACCTAGATTTTCCATATTATTTTTAACGACCCGAATAAACTGCGATGTATATATACCTTCATTGTGCATTTTAAGTAAAAACCTGTACACAACGTAAGAGAATTTGCCTTTATTGCTACTGTTTACAAGCCGATACCAAAAGTTTAACATCCGAGACTTTGCAAATATTTCTAACGGAAACTTTCCGACTTCACCATAAACCATGCATGTGGGTGTTGACTTACCGCAGTTAAGCACGTATTTGTAAAACCGAAGTTGTAATTTCAAAGCAAGATTTGTCATTTCAGGACACCATATTTTATTACCGTAGAGTATAAAATTGGAGAAACAAATCTATCAAACAAGAATGTCTAGAGGTAAAAAAAAACACCAAAAACCAACAAACTTTTTGAACCTTTTTAGAAGCAGAAACATTGCGCGAGATGCCTTCTGATACAACTGTTTCTTGAGCGACTTTAAAATTATTGTTATAACTGAAAATTAATCCTAAGTATTGGAAACTGAACAAGACATCATTTTTTTGGCCATTGTACATAAAATTTGGCAACTTCCTTATTTTTCCTAGTGAGAACACAACAATTTTTGAGTAAGCAATATTAATGTGAATATTCCAGCGATTACAATATTCGTATAGAGAATCCAAGGCCTTCTGTAACCCCTCGGGGCTTTCGGCACAAACTGTTGTATCGTCTGCATACAGGAGTAAGAACATTTTCAACAGGGTGTCTTCGTCATTACCTTTAACGCCCAAGTTTTGGGCCTCACATTCTAAGGAGCAGAGCCCAGGCACAGATTTAGACATGTGTTCATGTAAATCATTTGAAAACAGCGAAAATAATAATGGGGACAAGTTTTCTCCCTGCCTTTCGCCCGAAGAACACTTGATATATTCTGAACTTTTTCCATTAACTACCACACACGACTTGGCGTCACTGTACATATGTCGAATAATTGACACTACATTTCCTGTGTCCCCATAGTTAATTTTTTGCCATAAAAATGCTGTTTCAACACAGTCGAACGCTTTTTGGTAATCGACAAAGGCACAATATAGTTTACGCCTCTTAAACAAGAAATATTCAATGATAGAATGCAGAGTGCAAAAATGGTCCATAGTGGAATATCCAGCACGGAAACCATGCAGTCTGCTCCTCTCCAAGAATTTCATTCTCGCACAAAAACGAGTGGAGTCTGTTATCTAAGACGCTGGTGAATAATTTGCCGAAACAACTAAAAATGGATATGCCACGATAGTTATTTGGATCGTTTACCGTGCCTTTCTGTTTATAAACGGGTTTTATGATACCAACTGACCAGTCAGTAGGAACATTCCCTGAACGCAGAATTAAATTAAACAGATCTGTAAATATTGCCAACATTTTACCTTCTGATGCCTTAAAAAAATTCATTTAGTATCTGATAAAATCCGCAAGATTTATTATTTTTCAGTGCCTTGAAGGCTTTTCCAACCTCTTCTTCGGTGACCGGTTTAACTAGTGCATCACTGGTGCCGATATCACTCAGGTCCTGCTCCTCAGCAGCGACAGGAACCTCGCTCAGATTTTTGAAGTGTTCATAAAATATTTCACTACTAACACTTGCGGACACTTCTTGTTTTTCTGACTGACTACCTGTTTCCAATAACATTTTGGGTCTTTACTCTTTAAACAGCGTATTTTTCTCCCAAATTCCTTTTGATATTTTTTAAACTGTACTATAACAAGGTTTTTGTATTCACGCCCTGCTATTCTCTTATTTAGCAGTGCTTCCTGGGTTTTTAGCCTTCTGGTTCTATTTCTAGCTAGGCTGAAATTTCTTCTCCTTTGCTCGCAGCTTTTGTCAAACCATGGCTGTTGCTGAACTTTACGTCTTCTATTTCCTCTGCCCTGTACATTTCTATCATTATTATCACGCGTGAGTCGAACTGTCTGTGCACTTTGTTTTAATATATCGGTTATGTTACAAGTGATTTCCTCGACATCGGAAACGGAGACATACTTGGCATCGCCCATAGAATGAAGCTTATTTTTACCTCATTAATTTTTATCAAGGCTAAGATTTTCAGCAAACAACTGCTTATACTCATTTTTCCACTTGGGTCGAGCAGTTTTGCTGACCATTGATCTTCAGAGCTATTAGGATTGCACAAGTGTTTACCATACCACGAAGTTATAGCTCAATAGCACAATGAATATCTGAGAACAATTCGTGAGCCAAAAAGTCAGGTACGAGATGAGACAGCTCAGAGGACAGCAGCACGTAGTCAATGACGCTAACATTCCTGCAGGTAGTTTTACCAAAGTACATATCTTTACCAGCACGGCCATTAATGATACGTAATCCAATCGTCTTACAAAGTTCAATTAACCTATATCCGAAATTATTAATACAGGTGTCCTGTGGCACACGTTCGGGAATTCCCGGTACAGAAGAATCACGAACAGATGCAAAACAATCATCAGTAGAACTAAAAGGATCAAACTGGTGAAAAGGAACATGCCACACTCACCCAAGTTATCACTGATCAGCATGGGGCAATCACTAGAATGATCAAAACCTTGACAAACATCTCCTTGATCATCAATCACTATTACACTCATAACCTTAGTACCATGTTCAACAGTCTCGTCTTACTCACTGCCACTGAAAGAGCTATTAGAGCTCATAACACCACTGACGTTCGGATGAAGACAGCGCACACATCATTAACAACAGAATTTACATCAGTGTACGCATGACCAGTGGTCAAGTACCATCCAAGTGAGCAGTCACGCACCGGCCCACAGGCGGCAACGCACGGCTCAGTGCCGGTGACAGTCGCCAGGCCGCAGCAGACTCTCAGCCGCACTTTGCCGAGCGTCCGATAGGTGGACCGTAGCGCTGTGCAAATATCCATCGTTGCGCAACCCGCCTGCGGCCCGTAGCGTGCCACTTGGCTGGTCATTGTTTACTTAATCAAGCACAAGCGGCCCACAAGCGGCTCGCAGTCGGCATCCACCGATTGTAAATTTTCAAGATTTTTAAACTGCAGATTTTTTTGTTTGTTTCAAACTGAGAATATAAATATTTTTTTGGGTGGTTATTGTCATTGTACTATTTTACACCATCAGATAAACTAGTCTTATTCTCATGCTTATTTTAATGAATAATCAGTACTTCAACTGGGAATGTTAAAATTTAAACCACACTACTGTATATTCTGGTGTAAGACGTGAAATAATGAGTGATACACTTTTCATATTCTGATTAAACTTTAGATCATGATACATAGCAACTTTATCACAGTGCTGTTTTTCTGTTGGTCCATTTGGGTGTTGAAATTTCCCAATAAATGTGACCAGAAACCCTTTGCCTGAGGAAATGTACAACATTTCTAATCAGACATTGGAACGATTCTTTGAATTTCTGAATGCATTTATAACGGCCTATGCCTCATGAAACAATGGCACAGCCTCTCTGACATCCTCTCCACGAGGCCGACAGCGGGTCCCTGAGCCGATCGGTCGTCCGAGCCGCCACCGCTCTTATTTCCAAACACATACTGACATAGCCGGCTCGATTGCTTTTGCCAACAGTGGGCCGCTTCTCATGCCGCATGCGACCCACCATATCCGTGCTCACTGGGATATATTTCACGGGACTCTAGAAAAGGATAAAGTCCCACAGGCACTTATGAGAAAATACTTCTTTAAAAAGACATAAAACAGACAAAAACCAAAACCAACCAACCAAACAAACAAACAAACAAACCCCAACCAAAACTGATGGAAGTAGGAGTGGGATGGGGGTTAATTTCAGAGATTATTAAATTTTGCCATTTTCAGTAACTAACACGAGTCGGCATTCAACCATGTAACATGGTGTAACAGCTAAAAACCATGCATAAGCCATTCGCCATAAGGTGGAAAAAGGATACATAAATATATACACACAGGATAAACTAAACAATGGGAAATATAAAACAAAACAAAGCAATGCATAAACACACACACACACACACACACACACACACACACACACACACACACACACACACACACAGAGTAACAAGGCTGGGTGGGTGGGTGTTTGGGGGTTTAACGTCCTTTTCCACCACATAGGGTGATATCAAAGACGGGGCAACGATGAAAAAACCAGCACAAATATTTGGCCCCAGCCGGGATCGAACTCACGACCCGAGCATTAGAAGTCCAACGCTGTACCATTCGACCACCCCGGCTCCCCCACAGAGTAACAACAATCTCAAACAAGCCAATAAAGAAACAAAACAACAAACCACAAAAAAGAAAACAACAACAACCACACAAAATACAACAGAAACAACAAAAACAACGCCCCCCTCCCCCAACAACAAAAATACCTCAAAACAAACAAGAACATCCTGCCCCTCACATCCCCCCAAACAACAACAACAACAACAACAAAAAAACCCCGAACAAAAGCAAAAAAACAACAACACCAAAACAAACAAACGAAAAAAAACCCCAACAAAAACCAAGAAGCCAACACACACACACACACACACACACACACACACACACACACACACACACACACACCACCACCACCACCACCACCACCACCACCAACAACAACAACAAAAACAAAAACGACAAACAAACAAACAAAAAGCGCAACACAAAACAAAAACTACAGGAGCAAAGCCTCCTTGGCCCACTTGTGAGATGGGTCAAGGTCATTCAAAAGAGTATGTTTGTAAAGCTCTTATCACTAGCTATCCTGAAGTAAGGTGTCTCTTGTGTTCATAGTTCCTAAGAAAACGGCAAATGGCAATATAACAGTTTTCCCAGGACAGCTTCTGTGACCTTGACCTTTGGTCATGGTCATTCAAATGAGATCTGTAAGTGAAGAGTTTATCAGTGACTATAATTATGCCAAGTATGATAGCTCTAGTGTTTGTAGTTTGTGTACAAATAGTAATGTAAAATTTCACAACAGACAGCTGTAACGACCTTGACCTTGAGTCAAGGTCATTCAAATGGGTATGCCTGCATAGGTCTCGTTGCTGTCTATCATTGTGCCTTGTTTGGTGCCTCTGCTGTTTGTTGTTTTCAAGAAAATGGTAATATTAGAGTCTCCGCAAAACATGTTGAATGGCCTTGACCTTGACTCAAGGAAATTGAATACAAGAATGCCAGTACAAGTTTTGTCAATGTCTATCGTCATGCAAAGTTTGATGCCTCTGGTACCCCTACATTCTGAGAAAATGTCAATTTTAAATTTCCAATAAGACGGCTTTGATGACCTTGACCTTCAGTCAAGGTCATTCAAAATGGTATTTCTTGTAAGGTTTTACTGCTGTTTATTAGCAAGCCAGGTTTGGTGCTTTTGCTATTTATTGTTTCTGAGAAAATGCCAATGTTAGGGTTTTAGAAGGTTTTCCGTAAAACAGCTTGCATGGCCTTGACCTTGACTCAAAGTGACTGAATACAGGTATGCCAGTAAAGATGTTGCCTGTGTCCACCATCTTGCAAAGTTTGATGTCTTTGGCTTTTCTAGATTCTGAGAAAATGCCAATGAAATATTTCCAAACAGACAGCTTTAGTGACCTTGACCTTGGATCAAGGTCAATCATTATGGTATGTTTTGAAAGGTCTTATGGGTGTCTATCAGCAAGCCAAGTTTGGTGCCTCTGCTATTCATTGCTTTTGAGAAAATGCCAATGTTAAGGTTTTGGAAGGTTTTCCGCAAAACAGCTTGCATGGCCTTGACCTTGACTCAAAGTCACTGAACACAGGTATGTCAGTAAATGTGTTGTCAATGTCCATCATCATGCAAAGTTTGATGTCTCTGGCTTTTCAAGATTCTGAGAAAATGCCAATGTAAAATTTCCAAACAGACAGCTTTAGTGACCTTGACCTTGGATCAAGGTCAATCATTATGGTATGTTTTGAAAGGTCTTACGGTTGTCTATCAGCGTGCCAAGTTAGGTGCCCCTGCTAGTCATTGTTTTTGAGAAAATGCCAATGTTAAGGTTTTGGAAGGTTTTCCGCAAAACAGCTTGCATGGCCTTGACCTTGACTCAAAGTCACTGAACACAGGTATGTCAGTAAATGTGTTGTCAATGTCTATCATCATGCAAAGTTTGATGTCTCTGGCTTTTCAAGATTCTGAGAAAATGCCAATGTACAATTTCCAAACAGACAGCTTCAAGGTCAATCATTATGGTATGTTTTGAAAGGTCTTATGGCTGTCTGTCAGCAGGCCAATTTTGGTGTCTCCGCTTTTTGTAGATTCTGAGAAAAGGCCAATGTTAAGGTTTACTGCGGACACACCCACACCCACACCCACACACACACACACACAAACACACAGACGACGGAGGGCTATTACATAGACTCACTTTGTTACACAAGTGAGCCAACAAAAACTTATAATGCGTACACTGACTTGGAGGCTGTTATATGTATATAATTATAGGTTTAAAAACTTACAGACCCGATCAGTTCAAGTTAAACATACTCACTGCGCACGCAGATGTCCATGCTCACTGAGTAGTACCATTTCAAAGGGCAAATACATTTGTTATTTTGACAAACGGCATTGGTCGATCCACAGTCACCGTCGCTGCTACAGGCTGGTCCCGTCCACACGTTGTCCTGTAACGTGAAGACGTTAACGCGGATCGGTTTGGGGGCAACGGTTAAACCAGGAGAGACGAAATACAACGTAGAATCTGCTGTAGACGTCAAGGAGTAGAGAATGTCCGAGTATAACTTGCACTGATGCTTCATACTTGGGCACTCGCAGAAGGTGAAGGCCACGCAGAACTCGTCAGCTGCACATTGCTCGGAGCAACTCGTGACGTCGGTGGCCGGGGTGCTTGAAGGCAGACCTCTCTCCACTCCATTGACGCCTGTCCCGGCGAGGACGACAGCCTCTTGGAGATCAGGTACACGGATGGTTGTTTCCCATTTGGCGTCGGCCCTTCCTGACGTCACCCCACTCGCCATGTGCACCCGACAAACGTGATAGTCGCTGTCTGAACTGGAGCATTTGTCACAAAAGTCCACAGCGTCGCACTTGGCCAGATCGTAGCAAAGGTCGACACAGTCGCTGCTTGACTTCACGCCGGTGTATGGTTTAAACGTTCCCGCGAGTTTCGTCTTATCCAAGGTCAGGCCAGAAATGTAGTCGCTACAGTCGTCGACAAGTCCTTGACTTTGCAGCCTCTGGCAGTACAGTCTCTTGGTGGCCGCTATCTTAGTCTTGATCTTGCTGTAGTCGATTGCATAGTTTTCCATTCCGCTACCGGGACCCATGAAGGTTTCTGAGAAGAGTTCCTCTATGGAGGTGAGGTCGTAACTGACGGGCAAGGGATTCTGTTTTACCGTGGAGGCCCAGGTCAGAGCGTCACCATTTGCAGGGGGAGGAGATCCGATGGTGATGGTCTTTGTCGTCACTTTGCTGTTGAAATCAGCGGCGGCTTGTTTTTGCGCTTGACTGTAACCCACTTCCCCTCCGATACTGAACAAGCCCGAGTAACTGGCGGCCACGGACACGTCTAGTCCGCTTGACGACATCGTTTCGTAACTAGAGGCACTCATCTTATGTTCGTATGTATACGAAGCCCCATAGACAACCTTGTTTACAAAGTGTGTGCCGTACTTCTCGAAGAAGTCGATGTAATCACCGTCATCGTTTGTGTTGCTGAGTTTGATGATCCACTTCATGAATGCCGGATGGAAAGGAGGGGCGTCGTCCTCCATCAGTTTCATTAAATAGTAGTCACAGTTGGCTTTGGAGATGATCAGGACGTATTCGCCCGAAGAAACTGCTGCCGAAGCTTCTCTGTAACCGACGCTTGCGGAAAACTTAACCCCCCATCCGCCCCCACTGATCTTTGCACTGGCTGACATTGACCTGGACAACGCGCGCGATGACTTGACCACCTCGGAAGAAAAGGAAGTGACGCAAGACACATCGGGAACAGCGGCCACGCCTTTGGGGAGAAGATACAGATAGTCAGCCGTCCGCAGTCCATCGCTGTAGTCGCCAATAAAGATGGGGCGGGTGAAGCCAGGGTCGTGACCTATGTTCAGGGGGAATCCCTTCAGCATGTCGTAACCCATGAGGCCGTAGTCCAGGTCCGGGAACCTGCCTGGGAACTTCCTATCGAATTTGTGGCCGGTGTATTCTTGAAAGAAAAAAGAAAGAAAGAATAAAAAAAAAAAAAAAAAAAACCGACACAAGAATTGACAGATAGGGTCACTAGAGTTGTTTGAACGAGAAGGAAGCAAAATAGTTCTCCAAAACGCCCAGAGTGATTCACATGGCCATAATCAGAGACATTACAAGCCGTTAAACTGATAACGATATGGCTTTCATACTGTAAAACCGTTAGAAAAAGTGTAATAGATGTTGTTTTCATTTCATTTTTGTCCTCCTACAGCGGTTGGCGGAGAGCCGTGAGCCCTTGATGTACCTCCAAGGGAAAGGTCGTTGATCTTTTGGTAAACAAACGGTGATACCCACGTAAACAATGCCCGAGTCCCCCTATCTAAAGCCTACCAGGCTTAAAAAAATTTCCACTGCCCTTGACATGCGGTAAACCAGCCAATCAGGTGCGGTCCGATGAGCGCTTGACTTTCGTCTACTGTTTCCTCGCTGCGAAGCCGTGAAATCGTTTCGGATGTAGCTCAGCCGAAGATTACGTGTAAACTGTACGTAACTGATAACTGAGCAGTTTCGTACGTGCCAAACGGACAAACAATGCGGCGATACATGTACTGTTCAAAAACGAGTTTCGGCCTAAGGACTGCTTCGTGCAAATGGCGCCTCATAGATTTACTTCTGTAAACAAAGCTTGTAGGGAGACGCTATTAACTGTTTCCGAAATATTGATTTTAAACTTCAGTTTTCAGAGATGGAAATGAAAACAAAACTATCATAGGCTGGTTTTCGGGGGTAGGGTCGTAGGTGTCGTTTTCGGGAGGTGACAGAGAAGAAAGTTGTAGCCGCAGCCTTCCCTACGGCCCTACCCCCGAAACCCAGCCTATAATAGTATAATGTTCTGACTGTTATTATGATTTTTGCACTACTACTACTACTACTACTACTACTGCTACTACCACTTCTACCACCACTACTACTACCAATGCCCTGTTATGATATTTGCTATATCATCGTGTATTAAAAGTATACAGAACATTTGAATATTCTTTTAGACTGATTTGCAGTACCAGAATTTCTAGGATACTATTACATGTTATGTTTTACAGTTACCAATTTCATACTCCCCAGGCTCAGACGGGGCACCATCGACGTTTCGGGCTGACATTTCTTGACTTGAGTGGGCACTGTCAAAAGATGATGACGATGATGATAATGATAATGAGAAGAAGAAACAAGATGGCCACTGACCAGCCCAATATGTTGTTTCCATTTAATCACCTGCTGTCGTCACGGTCGTTCTTTGTAATGCCATGTATTCGGGAGGACACACACACACACACACACACACACACACACACACACACACACACACATACACACACACACACACACACACACACACTCTCTCTCTCTCTCCTCTCTCTCTCTCTCTCTCTCTCTCTCTGAATGGAAACAACTGACCGGGCTTGTCAGACCAATCTTGGTTTTGGAAGACGTCAAGTTGTTTTCTTTGAAATCTATGACGTTTTCCTCATTGGGATGACGCATAATACATTTGACGTAATAACTTTGACTCGGATACAATTCTTGCAATGAAAGCAGCCCCATGAAAATTGAAGTGTTGCTGCTGCGCAGTGTAAAGATCGAATTTATACCGGCTCAATGTGTTTAACAGACAAGTCTGCGCGGCGAACGTTTTTTCACTATGTGTTATGTCTGCTGCGCGCGCGCGCACACAGACACACACAGACATACGCGCGCGCGCGCGCACGCACGCACGCACGCACGCACGCAGACTTGCGCGAGCCGCGTTTGTGCATGTGCTCCATTGAGACCTATGTGGTGTTCTCTCACTCTACTATGCTATTGAGTGAGAGTCAGTGGAAAAAACAAAGCTCACTACATCAATGAAACTCCCGCTTTCCCCCGTCTACAAATAGAGAACTTCCGAAAAGTGACGACACACCCCCACGTCAATCAAACATGACGTCGGCAAACTGACGCTGATACAGTTTTGCGTCAGTGCGCGTGTGCCTTTTCTGCGATGTTTGTGAGGCGTGTGGCTTGTGTAAAGGAAATGTGCTTCGAGTACAAATTTTCGAGTCAACTGACGACAACGGCTGCAGTGAATTTTTCTAATTTTTTTGTATATTTTTTATGGCACCCCAGGCTCATTATCTATGTATAGTAGGAGCGATTTTGAGATCTAAAGTGTGTTCACCAGCACTTTCATCAGGTACGGCTTACGCCAAAAGTATAAAAGCGACAACATCCAAAATTCACTTCGTTGAGAGTCCGTATTCATGCTATCTATGTCCAAAAAAATGGAGTGGTTTAGGTAAATATTACGCCTTTAAACGCCAGAAAGCCACTTTTTCTGAAAAGGGCGATAACTCGCAAATCATGTGTGCAATCGTACCTGGATCGGGGGCCTTCTATTCAACAATCTTGATTCATTTAGAAATCCCAAATTTGAAATCGATCGGTTCAGTATTTTCGGAGAAATAGGCATCTGAACTGGGTTCACATGCAATGTCAACTCAGGCTCGGTTTACATGAAAACTATAAGAGCGACCATTTTCTAGTAGTGATTCTGTTCAGAGTCCGTATTCAAGCTATCTACTGCCAAAAAATTGAGTGATTTAAATAAATATTACGCCTGTACACGAAAGACAACCAACTTGTCTCAAAAGGGCGATAACTCCCAAATCACTTAAGCAATCATCACACGCTTGAATCGTCTAATGTAACATTTTGATATATTTGGATACCCCAAATTTGAAGCCATTCGGTTGAGTATTTTCGAAGAAACGGGCCTGGACACAATTCACACACGCACACACACGCACACACACACGCACACACACACGCACACACATCCGCACAGACGGCACTCACTGAGGAGGAGAAGTGCGTTCGGAACACCATACGCGTCAGCATCGGTGACGCAAGTTTTCTTACGTCATTGTCAGAGTTACACTTGCAAAATCGTCTCTGCGGGAGATCGGCAGTGACGTGCGTTTGTACCACAGATGCTTGCCTATGAACGTGGAAATTTTAGCCCGTCCTATTATGTTGTTTCCATTACTATGGAAACAACATAAAAACAAGGAGGAATGGCCTCATCCCATAAAGTTGTTTCTCCAAATTTCGTGCTACTTCATCTGTTTTGTTGTTTGTTGTCATAGAGTCAGTTGTTTTCTTTCTCTCTTCAAGTATGTAAGACCTACCAAAGACACTAGACCCGCTACGCTGTAGCAGATGTAGAATCTTAGGTGACAGAGAGATGACAATGTCAATTCCGTGAACTAATCATTTGACGTCAGCCTCACTGACGCAGATCGTCTGACACCGTGACAGAGGATGCTCGTTCGTGTATGGTGGCCCTCCAACGAGGTGGTTGACATCCACATGTCGCACAACTCCAACCAAAAAGAACGCAGCAGCATACTGTGCACGTAAGGGGTCTATGACGCAGATTTCTTTACGTCATTCTGTGCGTGAAAGTATGCATTGTCTGGAGAAACGTCACAGTCTTGTTTTTCATCATTGAAACTTGCTGCTGCGCGCAGCAAATTCTGCCCCATCCAATAAAGGCCAGTCTTTCTCTATAGAGCTCAAAAAGAAGACGAATGGCTATTTGAATGCACTAATTGTTATTACAATCATTGATTACTACTACTACTACTCCTTGTCCTCCCTCTGTGTGTGTGTGTGTGTGTGTGTGTGTGTGTGTGTGTGAGCGTGTGTGAGCTGTTCCCCTTGTGAGCTTCCAGTGAAGCTGGGACTTTTTGCGCACAACAGAGGCAAAGGATTTCGGTAAAGTCTCTTTCTGTCAGGAAGTAGACTAGCATCCAATGAGACCTGAGCAGAAAGGAGACATTCAATTTATAAAAAAAAACCCTCCTCTCAGGCACATACCTTTGAATGGTCTGTGCATGGTAATTTTTGTTTCTAGATTGAAGCGTTTTTAGGGGTGACTATGAGGCTAATAGGGAATATTCAGGCATCTTGAGGCCCCGTGCATCTGGATTTTTTGACTTGCATGCGTATAGCAACCAGCGCGATGTCAGACGGTCAAAAGGTATCAGAGCGATCTTTGCGTCTTAAAGACACTATTTCCATGTTTAAAGGCACTATTTCCATGTTTACTAAGCCAGCTTATGTTTTGGAACAGATTCGCTCGTGAGTGCTCCTGTACGTTGGAAATACTCGATGATTACAAGTAGAGCCCATAATGCAATACAATGTTGCTATGTTCTGAATGCTAGATAGCTCGCAGATTCTACTATTGTTAGTACAGCACTCCCGGTCAATGTATTAGCCGCGTCAGTAAGTACGCTGCTGTTGGCTCAGTGCCAGCATTTGAAATGGTGTCACTGTGCAGGCGTTTAAGTGGTGTGGTGGTAGACACCACGAAAACAGGTCAAAACTATCTGTGAGCACACAAATCTTAAAGACTACGCTTTAATGTATGGGTGGATGCGTCGTTAATACCAGAAAAAAGCACAACAGTAACAATAATCTTCCCAAAATAAATTGTCTGCAGCTGGACGAGTAAAACGGACACACAAATACCACAACTAAGGCCAAAATTAATGAACTAATGATGTGTGAATCATCTTACGACTCAAGCTCAGCTGTCGCGCCGGGTGTTAACGATACCGACACCACCACTGTCAGCAACACTACGAAAACCAGTGACTTCCATGGCTGGAACACACACACACGCACACACACACACACACACACACACACACACACACACACACACACACACACACACACACACACACACACACACACGGAGAAAAAAATTCATCAAAAACAAGCAAAAAAAACAAAGAAAAACAACATCCCCCCTCCCCATAGCCCACCACCACCGCCACAACCCCCCCCCCCCCAAAAAAAAAAAAAAAACAACAAAAAAAAAAAAACAACAAAAAACAAAAAAAACAAAAAACAAAACCAAAAAAACAAAAACAACAACAACAACAACAACAACAAAAAAAACCCACCAAAAACAAATCAAAGAAAACAACAACAAAAAACATCAACAACAACAACAAACACAGCAAAAAAACAACAAAAAGCAACAACAAACAAACCAACAACAAACAAACAAACAAACACCAAAAAGAAAAAAGAGATAAAAAACAAACAAAAAATAAACAAAAAATAACAACAAAACTAAACCAAAACAAAACAACAACAAACAAATAAAACAGAACAGCAGCAACAAGAAGCAAAAAAAACAACAACAAAAAAAAAAAAACCCCAAAAACAAAACATTAACAACAAAATACAAAAACAAAACTAGAACAACAGAACACTTTTTGTTGGAATCAGCAAGAGGTTTTCTGCCGCGCATCAGCAGAAACCGTAATGGAATGTATTAATTTTCTTTATAATGATGCTTATTTGTGGGTTTGTCTCACCGTTGTTCAGAATTTCCAAAACACCTGAATTTTACAACAGTTAGTTAGCACATTTCTATACCTTTCCAATCGTCGCTGTTCGCTGCTTCATGGGTATGGCATCGAGTGAGGTCATCTTTCTAGGAAGCGGCATTACCGGCCACTGGCAGAAGCCTCGCCACAGGTACAGATTCACAATCTGGAATATTTATTAATGTTTGCCATGATTCTAATAGACGACTTAACTCGGCAAGCCCCAAGGCCAAAGTCCCGCCCCTTTACTCTCAGTCTGCCATGCATTAGCGAATACCGCGGTTGCCGGTTACGAAGAGTCGGGTGCTCTTCAGCGCCGGAGACGCAAACGGTCCTCCTGATGTGGGCTACGCATGCGATGGCGAGCAACGTGAGCGTTTCGACCGGCGAAGATGTTCGCTATAAAATTAAATCATTGAAAGTTCCTGAACTGAAAAAAATATCTGAAACTGAAAGACAGGGGCGTGCGTTTTAGTGGCTACACAAAAGCGCAGCTTATCACTCTAGCTCTTGAAGCAGATCGGCAGTCGCTTCAACCGAGCGGTAGGCGGTGTAAAGGTCAAGTCGACCCGTGACTTGTGGCTTGCCACTAATTTTTATTCAAGCACTTTGGCTGTTTATCAGTGCGAACTGAACTTTTGCTTGGAAATGAAAGTCTTTCTTGATTTTTGGTTCCATAACCATTGTGTTCAAACAATGTAAGTACCGGGACCGAATTTGTCCGCTTGTACCCGACGAAATGGCGGCTGCACACGCCAGGCCACCGAGACGGGTCGACGTTCTGCCTTCGAATCGCTTTTATCCACAAATTTCTGAGTCTCGGCTCTGAAACTTTTGAAGGAAAGGGCTCAAACTGGACGATCTCACCATTAGGTAAGACCATCTCTGGGAATTTCTCCAGCTTATCTGATTTTCTCGAGCTATTTTGGCAGCCGATCGCAACGCAGTGGTAGTGCGGCATCGTGTGCGACTCGAGTAGCCCACATGCCGAGTCTATCAAGCCTAGTCTCGGTCCAAAATCGCGCACGTTCACGCATGTTCACGCGCTATAACGAGAATCGGCAACCGCGGTATTACAGTACGTCCATGACGTCATTGTATAGAAAAAAAGGGTGATTTCAAGATGAAAGAGATTGACGTAATGTTTTGTTTTTCCCTTCAAATGACGTCAGCTGACTCGCAGCTGTCTTTCCATGTTTCAGTCATATCAAAGTACATGACTGTGCTTCCCTCGTTGTGGTATCTGGCAAAAAGCTTGCCATACCTTGCCATGTGTTGTGCACATTATGCCGCGGGACGCGATTGGCTGAATTCTGGGGGCTCGGCTCTTTTGATCGACAGGAGTGGAGTCGCCCATACTGCTCGTCTATAGCTTCTATAATATTCTTGTTGTGTCTCTTTCCTTCATGATCAGCAATGTAAATGCAAAATGCATTTGTGCGTAAAAGTGCAGCATTTACATTTCAAATAACAGTAAAAATATCAAAATGGATGGGGGTGGGGAGGGGTGGGGGTGGGGTGTTGAATAGATTAGACAAAGACAACACATTGACTTTAACCAAAATTGCTAGACGCAAGTACAATTTTCAAAAGGCATGTGCAGTGTTTCCAGACCTACGTGCCAAATATGTAATGACTGAAAAGAAGCTAGCAAATGGACACAAACACTCAGTTTGCCTGAAACAGTTTCAGTTCCCCGGCAAAAACCTGACATGTACACTTTTCTGCTTTGGCTTCTTTACTTTTTTATGGTCACTCCTCTGTGTGTGTGTGTGTGTGTGTGTGTGTGTGTGTGTGTGTGTGTGTGTGTGTGTGTGTGTGTGTGTGTGTGTGCGTGTGTGTATGTGTGAATCCTGTGTGAGCTAAAAATACTTTGCAGTGTGTCCATCTTAGATACGACGAGTGCAAAGTAGCCGTCGTGCAGCCGAAAACTCCTCGCGTTACGAGCGTGTCCAGCGAAGATAACATTTGCCTTTCGCAGAAATCTACCCGATTGTTCATGATTAAGTTTACGATGCCGTCGTGCAGCCCAGCCAAAAAGATTCAAAGTTCAATACGTAAAAGATTTATTTCTTTTGACTCTTACTGCGGCACGGAAGAACAATGTGAGAATCAATATACAAAAGTGGTGGTCAATATTTTTTATCACCGACTGCATGAAAAAAAGCACTCGAGGCAATCAAAGAAAAACGAAAAACGGGTTGAGCAGAGAATCTTAGGGTAAATGGGGTTCTACACAACTGTACATTCCTTCAAATATTTAGCAAAACTAAGTTCTTTTTATTTCAGGTAGGGATAGGAGATTACAAACACTGAAAACTGATTTTACTCCACGGAAGCCTTTCACGGGCTTTTAAGTGTTTAGGGCATTCAAGGATCATTCAAGGATTAAAAAGTACCGTCTCCTACATACGACACCCATACTACAATCAAAGCAAAGTCGCCCATCTCTTGGTATTCCCCTTTTTCGTCCTTGTTCTAATAATGAGCTTGTGGTTGCTGCACTGACATTACACAATGGCTAAGATCCGAGATCTCAGAAAAATACTGTTCTTGACCTAACTCTAACATAAAATTACTATATAGAATTAGAAGAGACTTGTTCCTATCTTCCAAGTCTACAAAATTTCTCATTCTTATTTTGTTTTGAGCTGGAGTCCAAAGACGATTTTCCATTTTATACCTGTGATTTAATGGACAATACAGTATTCTTTAATAAACTGAATTTGATTTGATTCTTGGACACTTATTTTTCAAACCATTCTGCACAACGATTCCTTACGTATGAACTGATGTGTCTGCCATATGCAATCGAAACCTGAACTAAAAAGCGTGGTTCTGGTATCTTCTAACAATGATGATTTGAAAATGTCTTGATGAAACAGACGGCGGAGCAGCATATACCGCAGCTACCATTCAGCATTAGGTGCGGCACAAGGTTTGGAATGTTACACTGCAGCTAGTTCGTATACTACGCACTCTACAGACTTTCAGGCCCAGTCCTGAGTCAGTTGAATCGGACTAAACTCCAGCTAGACACACTGTGTCCTTGTAGACTGGAGATGACCACGTCAAACTGTTAAACAGAGCGATCGATGTCGACAGCAATACAAGAAAAAGGAACTGCAAGGCAGGTTGATAGTGCTACTCACAGGACGTTCCAGAGAATGGCAGGACAGGTGACTGGGGAAGATCTCCAACCTCTGGGTGTCGCCAGGCAGGTAGATGAATGTGTTCACAGGACGGACAGTTTATGTACACAGCTATACTGAGTGAGTCATCGCCAGGTATCACTTATTTTCCACCGGTGGATGTCGGCTGCAATAAAAGTTGCTTTTAACAGCTAATTTCAATGTTTCTGATGTTATCATCAACTTTTAAATGCTCTTTGGAATTACTGCCGAGTTGCAAATGCAACATGTGTGTGAGAGAGCAACGGTGGAGGATGAGGAAAGGGGAGGGGGTGGGGGAAGAGAAAGCGATGCGAGGTCACGTGTATGTGTCTGTGTGGTGTACATAAATGGTGTTTGTGAGGGGGGCGGGGCGTCGGGGGAAGGGGGAGGGGGAGGATAGGGTTGTGTGTTGGGAGTGCCTGTGGAGGGGAGGAGAGAGTGGGGATGGGTTGCAAGGAGGCGAAGCGAAGGGGTGGGGTATCACGCAGCGGTTGCGTGGTTTCTGTGGCTGTGCGCCAGTGGATGACAGCTATTGATTGAGTTATGGGGAGGTGCATAATTAATTATGTTGCCAGTGGAAGCCAGGCCTCAGCTAGGCGCGTTGTGATCAAGGCGTGTAGAAGCCTGTACAACGTACTTAGGATCAGAGTCGCCACACATACCTGCCGGAAAAAGTTCCCTTGGTCAGGGACTCATTTCTGAAATCAAGATCTTGAGAAAGTTGAGAAAACAACAGGGAATTGCCAGTAGAACACAGGCTTCAGGTAGGCCAGCGATGATGCAGACGTTAAGTACAGCAATCAATCAGTAACTGGGAGAAAATACGACTGTCAACACACATACTTGAAGGACTTTCCTTTGGGCAAAACGCAGCCTTTTACTAATTCTCAAATCGCAGTCCAGCGAAAGTTTAGAGAAAAACATTTTGTAGTGCTAGGGGATGCGGGGTGGGTGTTTAGGGGATTTAACGCCCTTTTCCACCACATACAGGTGATTTCGACAGCGGAGCGAGGGTAAAGCCAGCACAGATAACTGGCTGCTAGCCGGAGTACGAACTCATCACAGCAGCCTTGAAAGTCCAGCTCTCTACCATTGGGCTATCGCGACTCCCCGTGTAGAGTGGACGTCCTTGTAGTTCACTGCATTATACAATGAGGGTGGGTGGTTGTTTGGGGGTTTAACGTCCTTCTCCACCACATACGCGTGATATCAAAGACGGGGCAACGATGAAAAAGCCAGCACACATATTTGGCCCCAGCCGGGATACGAACTCACGACCCGAGCATTAGAAGTCCAACGCTCTACCATTCGGCCATCCCGGCTCCCCCATTATACGACGAAGAGACGCCTGTGTGTACTAAACAAGCTGCACATTGTCTGAATATATTTGACGGCATCCCGCCAAACTGCTCACATCATCCCAGGCTCTCATCTAAGATATCAAAAATGCAGTCACATATGACGAGAGGATTGGTGGGTGTTTGGAGGTTTAATGTCCTTTTCTACCATGTTTGGGTTATATCAAAGACGGGCAAAGGCCAGCACAAATATTTGGCCCCAGCCGGGATTTGAACCCGAGCATCAAAAGCCCAACACTCTACCATTCGGCTATCTCGGCTCCCTCATATGAGGAGAGAAAAGTTGACACACACACACACACACACACACACACACACACACACACACACACACACACACACACACACACACACACACACACTGCACCGACACAAGGACAATAATGAACACTGACACGCAGCCCTACGCTATAGAAAAAATTCAATTCTCCATCCCACGTTTACTGTCAAGCTCAAGCGTGTACTCCTACATCAATATACTCCTGTATAATTATAATTAAAACCAAAATCAAGCGGAAAAAGCTACTCCCGAACCTTTGGTCCTGAAAATGACCAATGTAAGACATGTTCAAAGCTTGAATTATTATACAAACTACACTACATTGTATTTAACGATGCTTCTGGTAGCTATACTTCTGCTGGCGATAAGCTCACGCCGATATGCTAAAAAACAACAACAACAACAACAACAACAACAACAAAACCAACTACACTATCTGAAAATGCTCATTGAAAAAAACAAGTCACAGAAACATTTGTGTGAGAGAGAGAGCGAAGAAAAGAGAAGAGTCACAAAAATCTGGCAAATTTGACATTGAAGATTTGAGTAACATACTTACAGTTAAAAGACACTTAAAAGAAGGAAACAAACATGCAAACAAACAGACAAAACTAAGACGTATTGCTCACATGAATGGCGGAGCCCAAACATGACAAGCCTGAATTACTGAATTTGTTGCATTTTTATTAAGAAAGGAAGGGGTTTATTTTTGCCGGTGTTGGATCTGTGTTTGACTCGGAGCATGAGGGACCAAAGGAAGTTCAATTTTTCAATCTTTGAAACTAACTGAAGTGTTCAGATGCATTTCACGCGTGTCTATTAGATTCTTTTCTACAATCGGTACAAGGACTTGTCCTTGCGTTGTGCTTGCTGTTGTCGGTGTTGTGGTTGTTGCTGTTGCCGTTATTTTGTTGTTGTTTCTTTGTCGTTGTCCTCCAATTCAAATCTTTGTGCAGTTCAGCTACGGCCAACAGTGAATGGTGTCCTTTCTCAAAAGGGTACAGTGACTACAGCTGCTGCATGATATTTCAGACCACAGTTTCGTCAGAAAGTTCACGTCTTTGTGACCGACACCAGATGTTTGACCCCGAATCACTCAACCTCCTGTCACACATCTGAGCACCCGACACATCACAAGCTAACTTTATAATGAGGAACATATCATGCACATAATCTGCCGATCTGGTAAACAGACTACAGTGCTTAGTGCTGCAGTTTGTGAAATCTTGCACACTTTCACCCTAAATAACCTAGATAAATAATTATGTGTTTGGCACTGTACGCAAGAAAATAATCACATGGTCACACTTTTTTTGGGCAGAGTAAATCGCTGTTCTAATGAGAAAGGATAAGAATCACTTACTGACCCCGTTGCAAGCAGGAAATGAAGGTCTGTCAATAGTGGTCAAAATTCATGGTTGAGTTAAAAAAAATACTGACCAGAGTGCATGTATAAATCAGATGCAAACGCACGCACGCACGCGCTCGCGCGCACACACACACACAGACACAGACACACACACGCGCGCGCGCGGATTACGATTGTATAGATGTGCAGTACAACAATGGCATAATATATGAGATACTATATAACGACACTGTAGGTATGAGTTAGTACCAACGGGAGTGTGACATGAGAGAGAATTCTAGAGAGAGTTTTAGATACTTCTGATGGGTGTGTGTGTGTGTGTGTGTGTGTGTGTGTGTGTGTGTGTGTGTGTGTGTGAGAGAGAGAGAGAGAGAGAGAGAGAGAGAGAGAGAGAATAAATGAATGAATGAATCTTTATTTCCCAACGGTAGTTTAAACACAAAGGTCAATTTTCTAACGTGCTGTTGCCACTACCACATACTTGATAAAACACCACCACCACCAATAACAAACAACAACAAGAGAGAGAGAGAGAGAGAGAGAGAGAGAGAGAGAGAGAGAGAGAGAGAGAGCAGGCTACGATACAGGAACAAGGCATTCTAACTGATGACAACAAATCCTGACATGTTCCCACTTCATGACAGACAACAGGCACGACAACAGCTAAAGGGACGTAATCCGCCTACTGGGCAACATATTTAGTCATAGCCGGATTTACCTGGCCCTGGCGTGGCGGATTTGTACGTTTGAGATGTTGTGATCATGTCACAGTTGTAAGCATTCTCTATTGTCTTCGGTAAGCCGAGAGATTGAACGGCGCCGTCGTGGAGGTGTTTCAACGTAATCTCGAGATCCGCTCAAGCATGCCACAGACCTGCTGGACTGTCGGAACCGCTTCTCCCGGTGTCACTTCCTTTGGGGCCTGCGCGTCTCCTCTTCTCGGGCGCTACGTACGAATTAAGAAGCACGGTGAATATCTAACAATGTGTGAAGTCGAGGTTTGGGCACTGCCGATTACCCAGAAGTAATAATTTTTAAACCTTGACTGCAGTCAATAAAAAGAAGATAGCGTGACAGCGCTGTATGTTGTTTCCGTTTCAGTTTGTTGAGACGCAAGTCGTGTTATATTCACGGCGACAGTACTTCGGGAAGAGAGAGAGAGAGAGAGAGAACGGGGGGGGGGGGTGTTTGGGTGTTTAACGTCCTTTTCCACCACATACGGGTGATATCAAAGACGGGGCAACGATGAAAAAGCTAGCACAAATGTTTGGCCCCAGCCGGGATCGAACTCACGACCCGAGCATTAGAAGTCCAACGCTCTACCATTCGACCACCCCGGCTTCCCGAGAGAGAGAGAGAGAGAGAGAGAGAGAGAGAGAGAGAGAGAGAGAGAGAGAGACTTTATGTTCAAGGATAAAAAAGATGTAGGCTCTGTATAAGAGTAAGACGTGTCTTCAGCCTTGTCCTTGCTACACTAGTAAACCTATATCTTATACACCCCAAATGTTATTTTCCGTACGACAGCCGCATGCATCCAGAGACGATAAAAGATAGAAGGATAACATATGAGCACATTTGTTATGTATTATTTTTTCCGGTCTGGTGACTCTTTTGTCGCAGTGCGCAGCAGGAAGAACAGAATAAGCTTATCTTGGGTATTATAATGAGTTTTCCGGTGAAGATCCACCAGAGAGCAGCGTCAGACATAGCCCACTTCACGACAGTGATAGCTTCTCAGTTCTGTGGATTCAAGACGGCATTTAAAGAGATTATGTCCCTTGAGAATTCTCCGCCGCAGACTGGAGTTCTATAACTCAGCTGATCAATCTCTTTTGCAGCTAAGCCTTAGACCTTCGTAAACGGCAGTTTTTCCCCGAGCCTCAGTTACGAATATATTCGACAAAAGAAATCAGTTTCTTGTCAAATTTTCGAGAATAGACTCTGCTTTTTTTCCGCAGCAGATGCCGCTTAGTTTTCGTTACGCAAAGGCAATTTCACTCCCCGATTCCGGATCGGTAGTGGCGTAAACGCATCTACACGTCAAGGCAAATATTTTTCTTGGCGCATGTCATATACAACGAAATGAGAGACTATCCGGCATCTGCTGCGGAAAAAAAGCAGACTCTATTCTCGAAAATTTGACAAGAAATTTCTTTTGTCTCTTGTCATCAGAGCATTTATTGTCGTTGTTGTTGTGTTTCTTTGGTATTCCCATCTACTCGAGGAGCCGGGATGGCCGAATGGTAGCGCGCTGGACGGACTTTCATTGCCGGCTCGGGTCGTGAGTTAAAATCCCGGCCAAATATTTGTACGGGTCTTTTATCGTTGCCCCGTCTTCGATATACCCCCTTGGACTATAAAACACCTACCTACCCTTTGGTATCACTCATACGTGATGAAAAAGGACGTTAGACTTCCACATACTCACCCACTCTCACCTTTTAATTTTTTTTAAAAAACATTATACGCTCACATAAAAAGCCAAGAAAACCATGATGTAGTGGTTCCTATACAGTGGTGCATACTCTAAAATGGTTCTTGGACCGTTCAAGGGTAATGTATTTGATAAGCAGTAAAATAAAAGTCTGAATACTCACCGCACTCATCATCTTGGCTGTTGGGGATGCCGCTGGACGCTGCTTGCTTCCTGTGATAATTTTCTGGGTAAAAAATGCAATGCTCATCAAAAGGGCAGCGTTTTCTGTCTGCTGACGCTCTGCTCTCAAACAACTCCGTGCTGGTTGAAGAAGTATTCAAAAGTCGTCTGCTCGCCTAGAATTTTCTTCCAGATCAAACACGTGACCAAAAGTCATTTGCTCATTCGATGAATTTAAAAGTGCTTCGCACCTGCATGACCCAGTTCGTGTGACATCCGTATATGTGCTCGATGGGTCTAGTTCGTCCGCTGCAAATATTCAGCCTCCACTTCACCTTGAGTGTCACTGCTGTTTAGGGTTAAGGTTTTTAGTTGTAATCATTAAAACAAATCTTTGTTGCACAATGGTATGCACGGAATGTTTTTTTTTTTTTTTTTTTTTACTGTTATGACAGCGGCAGAGAGATCAAAATAATTGTCAGTTCATAGCGGCCTAAACAAAATGATAAAAGAAAAAACAGAACGAACTTGACCCGGCAGCTATTCAGCAGGATTATGACGCCGCGGCTTTTTTTTTTTTTTTTTTCTTTTTTAAAATTTACAATTCACATTGACCTGAGAGTGTGTGTGGAGGGAGGTGCGGTGAGGACGGTGCGGTGTGTGTGTGTGTGTGTGTGTGTGTGTGTGTGTGTGTGTGTGTGTGATTGATGTAATTAAACTGCCATACATTCATTATCACTGAAAATGTTTTTTTTTGTTTTTTTTTTGTAATGTCGTTCATCCTTGTAACACACACACACACACACACACACACACACACACACACACACACACACGCACGCACGCACGCACACACACACACACACACACACACACACACACACACACACACACACACACACTCTCTCTCTCTCTTTCTCTATCTCAGTAGCGTATCCTTTAACACGGTCTATAACTTTACAGATCCTACTGACTCATTGTCAGAATGGTATAGATTGTTTCTCAGTGTTCTGGATAGACATGCTCCGTTTCGAGAGAAAAGGGTTAAAACTGCGCAGCCCCCAACATGGTTAAATAATGATATAAGAGAGGCTATGTGTGTAAGAGACGAACTTATAAGAAGCAAAGATTTCACAGCATACCGCAAACAAAGAAACCGGGTAAAATATTTAGTACGCGAAGCACAAAAATCCCATTTCCAACGCCTCATGAATGATAAGTCAGATGTTGTGTCGGTATGGCGAGCTCTAAATGCATTCACAAAACCAAGACAAAACCAACCATGCACAGACATCACAGCCGACACTTTCAATAGCCATTTTCTTTCAGCAGCAGGCACGCTTCTGCAAAGTAGTTCCTCGGGTACACCCCGTCTTTCTGATAACCTCATAAAATACTGTCGCGAAAAACTTGAGCCCTCTGTGTCATTTTCGATTCCTCCTTTAACAGTGTTTGATGTAGGGAAAAGTATTTCACAAATGAAAAATAAACGGACATCTGGCGATGATGGTATAAGTAGTACTGTTCTAAAACTATCTCTCCCATATATAGTGGAATCATTAACATACATTTACAATTTGTCCGTTGAGCAAGGGGAATTCCCGGCCGGCCTGAAGGTTGCAAAAGTCATCCCCCTTCCTAAAACAAGAGACTTAACAGACCCCAACAAATTTCGACCTATTTCTCTTTTGTCAGTCCTTTCTAAACCTTTTGAAAAACACATCCATAAACAAGCGCAGGCTTTCCTTGAAGAACACAGTCTTCTCCACACATTACAGTCAGGTTTCCGTCCGAAGCACTCCTGTCATTCAGCATTGGTTCATCTGACTGACAGGTGGCTCAGTGCCATAAACAATTCTAAAATGACAGGAGCTGTCTTCCTGGACCTGAGCAAGGCTTTTGACCTAGTAAACCATAAACTTCTCCTAGAAAAGTTGTCAGCTTATCATTTTTGTGATAAAACAGTCGCCTTCTTTGAATCTTACCTGGAACGACGAACTCAGTATGTTTATTTAAATGGCAAAAAATCATCAAAAGGTGAAATAGAGCATGGGGTACCCCAAGGATCCATACTTGGACCTTTATTATTTTCTATATTTATAAACGACTTGCCGTTACATATCACTCAACCCAACGCCACTTGTAGCCTTTTTGCTGATGATGCAACGATTGATATTTCGGATTCAAATGTGAAATCCATCAACCAATCTTTACAACAAAGCCTACACGATGTTTCCAACTGGTGCAACAATAACTGTATGATCCCTAATCCGTCTAAAACTAAATGCATGTTAATTACCACAAGACAGAAACACCAACTGAATCCGCCCCCATTACAACTTTGCCTTGGCTCTCATCATATCGAACAAGTTCATGTACACCGTGTGCTGGGGATCACAGTAGATGATCAGCTAAGCTGGCAAGCGCATATAAATAATACGTGCAAAGTGTTGTCCAAAAATCTGTTTCTACTATCCAAACTTAAATACTTTACCGATGAACCCACAAGAAAACTATTTTACAATGCACATATTCAGCCACACATAGACTACGCGTCCACCGTTTGGGACGGCTGTAGTGAGGCAAACTTTAAAAGAATAAATTCGCTCCACAGAAGAGCGATTAAACTGATTATAGACAAAAGCATGTGCTCGCTTAGCACCGATGACAAATTTAAATCGTTGGGTATCCTGCCCCTGCGAAAACAACTCAGACTTAACAAAATGATACTGATGCAAAAAATAAAACTATCAAAACCCCCCGCATATCTCGCAAGTCTATTCAAGCACTCTCAAGTGCCGTACCGAACACTGAGAAACGATTTCGTGGTGCCGAAGCCTCGTATAGATATTTTCAAAACCTCCCTCTCTTACTCAGGGGCACACGCATGGAATACACTTCCAAAAGACATCAAATCAGCACCCTCGCTTAGATTATTCAAGACCAAACTAATAAAACATCTGGTGGACAGCTCGTAATGGGCTTGACAATACATCTACTCTGTAGGATTTTGTAGTTCGGGCAAAAAAAAAAAAAAAAAAAAATTCCCAATACTTATTCACATCACGCGTGTTTTTTTTTTTGTTTTTTTTTGTTTTTGTTTGTTTTTTGTTGTTGTTTTTTTTTTTCTTTTTTCTTTAAACTGTAAAAACATCGCCTCAAGATTTGTTTGCATTGCTCACCTATCACATCCTTTGTTCCCCCCCCCCCCCCCCTTTTTTTTTCTTTTTCTTTTTCTTCTTTTTCTTCTTAGTATTGCTTGATTTATGTATGTAGTAGCATGGTCGTGTGTGTGTTGTGTGTATCATTGTGTATGCTCTACCTAGTTAGAGCTTACTTTGCTTACTTTATATATCAGTAGCCTAGCAAGGACAAGATGTAAGACAGGTCTGCGTACCTAATCTTTTATCCTTGTAAAATAAAGTTTCGTTCGTTCGTTCGTTCTCTTGCTAGATGTGTTTTAGTAGTGTGTAGCAACGGCAAGTTTGTAAACTGACGTTCTTCTCTGTCAAAACTTTAACCGTTGGAAAATAAAGTTTCATCATCATCATCATCATCATCATCATCATCATCATCTCTCTCTCTCTCTCTCTCTGTCCAAACATCTATTATTTAACAAGGGGGTTGCCATGTTTAAAGTATGGAACAACGTTTTTCCAGCATACCTCTGCGACATGTTTTCTCACCCTCAGTCTCGTTATGCAACCTCTAGACTGAATTTAAAAGTACCGCGCCCCAGAAATGATATATATAAAACAAGCCTAGCATTCTCTGGTTCTTCCATTTGGAATAATATCCCGCCAACTGTCAAAAACGCAACGTCGCTCTCTCTGTTTAAGGAAAAATTCTTCAGGTATTTGCTCTCCTGCTCCGATCCCTAGATCAACTCACTTGTAGCCGTGCACGCAATCAATCACATGACTGTATAGAACACACTTTATGCACGGCCCGGCTTCCCATCTCTTAGTATCGACACCACTTTGTATAGACCATCCATTGTTTTGCTCGACTTGACATACATGTATTGTAATGACACCTGCTCTGTGTGTGTGTGTGTGTGTGTGTGTGTGTGTGTGTGAGAGAGAGAGAGAGAGAGAGAGAGAGAGAGAGAGAGAGAGAGAGGATGTGTGTGTGTGTGTGTGTGTTTTGTGTGTGTGTGTGTGTGTGTTTTTTTTTTTTTTTTTTTTTTTTTACTTTGTTTAAACGTAGATGTAGTCTCTTATACAGGCGATTTTTTTTTTCTCTTCACTTTTTGGCTTATATTTAGTTGTTTTGCTTCATGATTGTCCTTGACTTTTTTCTTCTTTTTTTTTCTTGTCAGTTTTAAATGCTTGATTTTTTTCTTCTTTTTTCTTTTTCTTTCTTTCTTTTGTAATTTAGAGTAGCAACGGCAAGTTTGAAAATGGTAATTGTGCCAATTGCTTTACCGTTGATAAATAAAGGATCATTGTCATTGTCATTGTCATTGTCTCTCTCTCTCGTCAAAGTACTGTCACCGAGAACGAAACAAATACGAACGAAACACAACTTGGGTCTCAACAAACTGAAATGAAAACAACATACTGCGCTGGTTTGCCATCTTGTTTTTATTTACTGCTGTCCGGCCCAGGTACTCGGCAGTACCCAAACCTCGACTTCACACATTGTAAGAGAAAAAGAATTCCTTCTAACTCGTACGTAACGCCCGGAAAGACGAGGCGTGCAGGTCCCGAAGTGAGTGGCACCGATAGGCACGGAACTGAGACTGTAACAGGTCCGTGGGTTGGTGGAGGACTCGGGATTATGTTGAAACACCTCCACAACGGCACCGCTCAGATCATAGACTAGGGAAGACAACAGGCAATGCTTAACAACAGTGATCACATCATCTCACTCTGATATGTGATAACATAGTGTCTAACTTTGCAATTCTTAATTCTGACCTATTTCTGCTGTATCTTACTCGAGGTATTTTATCAGCCTCTTTGTGTTTTATTCAGTGTTTCAGCAGTTTTAGTTAGTTCAATGTGACTGTGTTGGTATGTATGTGCAAGTGACTGTAATTTATACTGTGTATAAGTTATAGTTATGTTTAATGTTATGTTCAACGAATTCGTCCATACTACCATACCTGTCTCCGTAACAGCTATGTTATTTAGACAGACATTCTTGTTTACTGTTCTCCTGTGTCAGTTTAGGCAGTAGTTGTGTATTCTCGCATCTCTCGTATCAATAAACACACAAAACAAACCAACCATTCCCAGGACAGCAATCTCCCCGATTCGTGATGGACACTCCAAGTATCTCGTAGATATCACCCAAGTCCACATACCACCACGCAAAGGGTGCCTGCCGTTTATAAACCATGCTGCAGGAGAGAGCAAAGTAGTCTGTATCAGGATTGCCGTCTACAGCGTTAGAAGCCCTCCCGCTAAACCCTTCACTGTTTTCACGTTGCTTTGCAGGCTTACCCACAGCCGCATTCTCCAGATCTGAGATAGCTGTGATACCTGCAACATTCAATATCACCAGTTACAGTGAGTTTGGCCTTGCAGTTGCCGACGCTTTTCGACGATAATTCTTAAAAGCACATGCAAAAATCACATTTGTACTTGAATTTTTCAGACCACTAGAAGCCACTATAACGCAATCAGCGGTGTTTTTCGCACCTAGCGGGAAGGGCAACGCCTTGCGTAATAGTCGCTTGAAGTGGCTCCTACTGGTGTGCAGTGGCTTCCTCGTCTTATCATATGGCGACCAGGGGTGGTCGGGCTTAGTCTATTACGAAATAGCATTGTATGGGGCCATTGTTGTTGACCAGTTGCTGATAAAATGATATGCAGGAAGTTGTAATCTAATAATTATTATTATACCAATGGTCTCTGTCGTTCGGTTCCTTCTCGGCGTAAATAAACTGGAAAGGCAGACCACTAGCCACGAACATGACGTGTAAATACTGAGGAAAAGTGAAGTATAAAATTGTAAAATATAGTAAGTGCTTAACATTAGTTTCTCTAATCTCGAAAATCGGATGCCCTTCAGTTAAGCTGTGCAATACCAGAAATAAAAAACCCACCAAACTCAAAGCAGACTGCAGATAAACAAAAAAAACCCGAAACAAACCAAAAATAAATGAACAAAGAAACAGAAAAACTAGACTCCCGCCTCATTACTACTGCAGCGCAAAGAACAAGATTTTGGACCGTGCAGGAGACAGATTAGAACTGTGCTTGTATGGGAGCGTCACTTTCGATCTGCTGATCCAAGCACAAAAAACCCACAACAGCAACAAATAATAAAAACAAAAAACAAAAACAAAACAACAACAAAAAACAAACAAACAAACAAACAAAAAAACCAAATGAAAAAACAAGATTAGAAAAGAGAGTGGTTAGGGTGAGGAATCGGGATATACATCACATCCGGGAACAAATTACCAAGAAACAAAAGAAGTCCATAATTATGGCTCAGCAGAATGCTTCTATTAACTTATCAAGGGTTACGCTGGTTATAAAACTGCTTTTGTTGAGTGTGTTTGTGAACTAATCGTGCCATACTAATACAGTGTAAGGGAAATAACCCGTTTCAATGAAGGTCTGACTACAAAGGCATTGTTACCGGCCATCATTGTGGAAATGGACAATGCTTTGCCCCCCCCCCCCAAAAAAAAAAAAAAAAAATAAAAAAAAAAAAATCCCAAACTTTGGCCCGTCTGCCTGGCCTTTGGACAGATCGACCAGAATGTAATCACAACGTAATTTGGGCGATTTTCAATCTTATGGAAGCTAAAAGCAAAACCCTTACATCTGCCATTCAAACAGATGGCGCCGGTCGATATACAGCCGGCGTCATTCAAACAGTCGGTCCCAGGCCAGAGAGAGGATTCAAATTGGAAAGAATCGAGAGACTCGAACGTTAAGCCAGGGGGGACGAAGTACAAGGTAGAGTCTGAAGCCGACGTCAGGGAGTAGACAATGTCCGAGTATAACGTGCACTGTCGCTTCATATCTGGACACTTGCAGAGAGTGAAGGCCACGCAGAACTCGTCAGCTGCACATTCAGCAGAACAGCTGCCGATGTCCGTAACAGGGCTGTCGGAGGACAAAGCTCTTTTCACTCCATTGATGGTTGTTCCGAAGAGACGGACTGGAGTTGTGAGATCAGGTACACGGATGACTGCTGCCCATTTGTCGTCGTTAGCGCTTGTCGTTATTCCACGTGCCACGTACACCCGACACACGCGATAGTCGCTGTCTGAACTGGAGCATTTGTCACAGAAGTCCACAGCGTCGCACTTGGCCAGATTGTAGCAGAGGTCGAAACAGTCGCTGAAGGTCTTGACCCCAGTGTAGGGTTTGTACATTCCCGCCAGTTTCGTTTTCTCCAGGGTCAGGCCAGAAATGTAGTCGCTACAGTCGTTGACAAGTCCTTGACTTTGCAGTCTTTCGCAGTACAGTCTCTTGGTGGCCGTGATCATAGTCTTAATCTTCCTGTAGTCGATTCCGAGAGAGCCCATAACACTATCAGGACCCATGAAGGTTTCTGAGAAGAGTTCCTCTATGGAGGTGAGGTCGTAACGGACGGGCAAGGGATTCTGCATTACGGAGGATGCCCAGGTCAGAGCGTCACCATTTTCAGGGGGAGGGGATCCGATGGTGATGGTCTTTGTCGTCACTTTGCTGTTGAAATCAGCGGCGGCTTGTTTTTGCTCTTCGCTGTAACTCGCTTCGCCACTGACACTGAACAAGCCCGAGTAGCTGGCGGCCACGGACACGTCAAATCCACTTGACGACATCGTTTCGTAGTTAGAGCGGCTCATCTTATGTTCGTACGTGAATGAAGCTCCAAATTTGACTTCGTTAACAAAGTGTGTGCCGAACTTGTCGAAGAAGTCAATGAAGTCATTTTCATCGTTCGAATTATTGAGTTTGATGACCCTTTTGACAAATACCGGATGGAACGGGGGAGTGTACTCCGGTAACAGTTTCATGAAATAGTAGTCGCAGTTGGCTTTGGAAATGATCAGGACGTATTCACCCGAGGAAACTACAGATGAAGCTTCCTGGTAACCGGCGCTCGCCGAAAAAGAAACTCCCCATCCACCCCCACTGACGCTCGCTCTGGCTTTCATCGACCTGGAAAATTCACGGGATGACTTGATCACCTCGGAAGTAAAGGAAGTGACGCACGACTCGTCGGGAACAGCGATCACGCCCTTGGGGAGGAACCACAGACCGTCAGCCGTTGTGGGATTACCGCTATAGTTGCCAGTGAAGATGGGGCGGGTGAAGCCAGGGTCGTGACCTATACTGAGGGGAAACCCCTTTAGGCTGTCGTAACCCATGAGGCCGTAGTCTAAGCCCGGGAAGTAGTCTGGATGCGCTACGTCGCTGGTGTAACCGGTGTATTCTGTAAACAGATCATTTACCCAGTTTGTATTTTGGTTCAATCGTCTTGTACAAATATGTTTTAACGTCAAAAATTGTAACAACAATTTATAAAATAATTGTAGAATTCTGTAGACATATGTCAGATTGAAATGGTGCAGTTGACATCATTGTAACTGGGCTCAAGTATTTAGCAGTTATTCCCCATCAAGCTGTGGTATACCGACTCGTATTTTGATCCAAGACGCAAATCAACCCTGAGCTTTACTTTATCATCCTTTTTTGTGGCCAGTTTATGCTATATTTTGAACGTTTATCCTAGTAACAACTGACAGTCGACAGCGGCTGCACATAGCAGACGAGTTTGAACGTCGGCAGAGCACGACGCCGACAGAATAAAGTGCGCCTTTTTATGCCGGCAAGACGGTGTCACTCACGAACTCAAATCCAAGTAGAGTTTTAAAATTTGACTAAAGACACAAACAAACATGCTAACGCTTTCAGGGAAATGTAAATTTGCGAGGTGAATGCGAAACCGATCAAGCCCAGCTCAGTCTGTTCACGCTTTGCACGATTAGGGTTCGAGCGGGAGTCTTCCTGCCGCGATTCTTCACGAAATACGAAGCTTTGTGAGTGTTTATTCTAATATTTGTAGTACATGTACGCCGATTAAAGCGTCGTTTCCTCAGCAGCAACATTTTGTAACTGCATGCATGATTCAAACGATTCAAGAAGCTTCTGTTCAATCGGAGATCTATCTAGACAACGAATCCGCTGCCATTCTCTGCGCCGATAGCAGACGACCGACTCAGTAGGTTCTGTTCAGCTTTATGTCACAGGTTTGGGTTTCCTAGCTTTGAAATTGCTTTTGATTTGTTTGCGCAGCGTTTGGTAGGTCAAGTCTACTGCCGTCTCGAACCTGAGCAGCAGTATATGCGTCCGGCTTGCCACGGTGAGCCAAATCAGTAAATAACATACATGTCGGTGAGACGCTAGCTTCGATTGAACTTTTTGAGAATGGCTTATTCCACAGGAGAGATCAAAGAAAAAGAGGCCGCTATAGATGCGTGTTTTTATAGCTGAAGTTTTAAAATATATGTGTTTCAGACTTTAGATCGAAACACTGTGCAGGAGAAAAGAATTTTCAAGCAAGAATAATGTGTCTCCACCTTATCGTTAACTCAAATCACACACACCACCGTGGACAGTCGGACCACTCCGGGCAAACTGTCCCTGCCAAGTGTGTGACGGTATGGAGTCTAGCAGTAATATCGTTCCAACTTCTCTTGGCAGCTGCAACTGGCAGTGCGTGTCGCAATGGACAATCGCAATCTGTACGTGATGCCAGGAAGTCTAGCTACTAACAAGCTTCCACTGACAGTACGTGTGCCAGGGAGTCCAGAAGTTAAAAGAGTCCCTGCCGATGTGGGAAAACGGCCACCAACAGTGCGCGACGCCCGGTGTAACACCCCAGTTTGTCCTAAACATGGACTCTCTCTCTCTCTCTCCCTCTCTCTCTCTCTCTCAAGGCGGAGGACATTCTAGGGAGTTACACCGGGCGTCTGTCAGTGAAAGAGATTAAACAGTCTGTGTGTTACGCCAGGAAGTCGGACAGTAAAGGTTTTGCAGTTACCAATCTTGTACTGTCCAGGGTCAGACGGGGCCACAGCAACATCTCGTGTTCTTGGGTTGACCTCCGTAGCAACATCTCGAGTTGACCTGTCTGCCATGGCACTGTCTCTGCAAAACATGTTTTTTTTTATATTTATGGGATCACTGCTTAGATGAAGCACTAGCGCCAGTAAAATATTCAGTCATCTGTATATATGTTACAGTGAATCTGTGTAATCAGGGATTTCATAAAATCCCTAAAATTTTCAGTAAGTTCATGTAATTACTGTTTCACTCGGGGATTTCATGAAATCCCTAAAATTTCCAGGGATTTCATGGAATTCCTGATTTCAAGGGCCGGTGATTTCAGGAAATCACTGACCCATAATTTTCTTAAACCGAACACAGGAGTGCATCCCGTTCAACGCATCTTTTGCTGTGTTTTTAAGGACAGACATGGTAAAGAATGTAAACACATAGAGGTACATCTCAAACAACTCAAACATTTGAGATAATTACAGTGAAAATAATAAATACACGCAAGTGCATTTGACGGAACTATGCTAAGATAGCCACAGTATAAAACAAAACATACAAGTTTTCACAGTAGAAGATACAAAATAAATAAAAATACAAGTACATTTCGCGCAACCAATATGTATGTATGTAAGATAGTTACCAAAAAAAATAAAAAATAAAAAAAAATGTGCAAGTTCATTTCGAGCAACTCATACGTGTCTGATAACCCTAGTATAAAACAACAACAACAACAACAACACCAACAAACAAGCGAGTACATGTCGATACTACACAACCGGGATTCACACTCCAGGACGTTACCTCTACACCAACGACCACCCATTGGCGTTACTCTGTCTCTACTTGAGTTCCTCATTTCGTACCGCGCCTGAGTATCCCACGTTTTTGGCCCTTCTTTTGGTTTTGGACCAGTATCCGGCAAGAGTAACGGTCCTGTAACTGCTCTGTTTGGTAGATCTGGATTTTTTTTTTGGTCGTCTGTGCTTTGCAGAGAAGCCGCCATATAGGTGCTTATAGACATAGGTAGTGAGGCAGGGTCTGGCGAAAGTTACGATGATTTGGATGATACGTGTGAGCCAGAAAGTGACAAGAAGGAAAGAGTAAAGCCTGTGTGCCGGTGAGTGTAGTGTTACAATGAAACTAAGATTCCTTTCACGGTGAAATGTCCGAAACCTGAAGCATACATGGCGTGTGTGTGTGTGTGTGTGTGTGTGTGTGTGTGTGTGTGTGTGTGTGTGTCGGGGGGGGGGGGGTAACGTTGTTCTTGTGTTCCAGGAATTTAAGAGACAGAATAGACAAAATAATATGTGTATAATGCATGTGCACTTGATACAGAAATAAGTTCATAATGATTTTTTTTAGTGAGGCCACTGTTGCACAACCTCGGCAAACTTACTTGGTAGGAAATTATTGATTTTAGGATATTTGTAAGATTTTCACGTAAGGAAGGGAGCCGTGGCCGCACTCGACAATTTCATTCAGAGGTTTTGAAATGTTTTCTTCAAAACAGCTTGTATGGCATTGACCTTGACTGAAAGTCACTGAATACAGGTATGTCGGTAAAGGTGTTGTCAATATCTATCATCATGCAAAGTTTGATGTCTCTGGCTTTTCTAGATTCTGAAAAAATGCCAGTGTAAAATTTCCAAACAGACAGATTAAATAACCTTGACCCTCAGTCAAGGTCAGTCATTATGGTATGTTTTGAAAGGCCTTACGGCTGTCTATCGGCGTGCCAAGTTTGGTGCCTCTGCTTTTCATTGTTTCTGAGAAAATGCCAATGTTAGCTTGCATGGCCTTGACCTTGACTCAAAGTCACTGAATACAGGTATATCAGTAAAGATGTTGTCAATGTCTATCATGGTGCAAAGTTTGATGTCTCTGGCTTTTCTAGATTCTGAGAAATTGCCAGTGTAAAATTTCCAAACAGAGAGCTTTAGTGACCTTGACCCTGGGTGAAGGTCAATCATTATCGTATTTTTGAAAGGTCTTATGGCTGTCTTTCAGCATGCCAATTTTGGTTTCTCTGCTATTTGTAGATTCTGAGAAAAGGCCAATGTTAAGGTTTACTGCGGACACACACACAGACACACAAACACACAGACACACAGACAAACGACGGAGGGTTATTACATAGACTCACTTTGTTACACAAGTGAGCCAAAAAGTCTGAATGTTCTTACTGTTCCTTTTTAGCTGCCACGGTGGGTGTGAACGTCACCAACACCACTGTCAGCATGACAGAAAACGCCGGTGACTTCCATGGCTGGAACACACACACACACACACACACACACACACACACACACACACACACACACACACACACACACACACACACACACACACATGTGAGTGCGTCCGTGAGCCATAAACAAACCTAAAATATGAGTTATAATGAAATACCGGCGTGAAAGAATTTCAAAACTTGAAAACCTGACAAGTTAAGTATAATGAAAAAGTCATACCGTAAGTTTGAAAGCTGCTGACTTTTTGCAGACGCCTAACATGTCGACATTTGAGAACATTTCCTTGAATTATGGCGACTGATGTTCCAGTAAGCAGCCTTGCCGGGCTCTTTGTCAATAGAATTATAGCTAGATGGTGCCGTGCGTGCGTGCGTGCGTGCGTGCGTGCGTGTGTGTGTGTGTGTGTGTGTGTGTGTGTGTGTGTGTGTGTGTGTGTGTGTGTGTGTGTGTGTGTGTGTGTGTGTGCACAATACGTTACCTTGAATCGATTCTTCGCCGTTCCCTGAATCATGGGCATCGCACTATTGACGTCACCCGATGAGGTCATCACTCGAAGCCCCATTACGAGCCGCTGGGAAAAGCTTGTCACAAGTGAAGGTTTTCAGTCTGAAGTGTTTACTTCAATCCTCACAAGCGTCTTGTTAAAAAGGAAGTGTTAGAATTTAAGGGGTCTGAATGACAAATACTCATAATGCATACGATAATATGTACCACCAGAATTAAAGTCACATTCCTCTGTAATAGAGTAGTTGACTAGTTGGATGGTTGGTTTAGATCTTAAGAGCGGTTTTACAGTGTGTAGATAATGTATCACTGAACGTTATCGTGCGGCCAATATTACCGACACTCAAAGCAGTCGTACGGGCTTAACCAGATGCATAAACTAAAATGTACACTAGTGTGAGACTTAGCTCTAGTCTCAAATGGATTACACAGGGACTGTCATCAGCGTGCAATAAACATCCAGTCCCTAAACCAGTCGTAAACTCTCCATAGGTTTTGTTTATTCATCTCCTGCAAACCGTTTAATCATTAATTTTGTTTCGTCATCCCAAATAAAACTCGTATTCTGTCTGAGAATAGAGTTGGCGTCACACCTGTCAATCATTCGCAAGGGCAGTAACTCTCTTAAAAAAGAACGACTTTCTCAGAAAAGTTTATTCCAACCTGAAACTGATTGATCCTGTGTAGCACCCCTGTATATCACAACGTGTCAAAAGGTAAGTGACGTAAACCAGCCGGATATAGAACACTACGTCATCTGTTTTCGGTGATTCATTTGATTTCGTGTGCACAACGGGGCACGGGAAAGGTTATGTGATCTTTTGTTACTTGGCCGTGATATCGCTATAGATCATGACGTCATTCTTGACCGTGACGCCAAGATGGCTGATGACTTCAAGAGTTACAGAACACAGAACAGATCAATGCATTGACGATGGGACGGTCTGCGATAAAAACTAAAGGAAACACTGCGAACAAAGCCCGCCAGGGTAAAGACCAGGTGGGGGAATCCAGTGAAGTCGGCCTTCAGAAACGATCCGACGATGTCTCACTGGACCAAGGGTTCGCAGACGCCCGCTTACTGACCTCCCCTCGGACGAGATTTTAAGAGAGCAAAAGACAGGTGAATGGACCGGCGGAAACAGAAATAAGAGTAAAGAAAGAGCAAGTGGGATGGGCAATGTCGGCGAAATCAGCCCCGCCGCATAAAGGCGAGCCCATAGGACCGATTAAAACTAAAGGAAAGTGGACAGCAGACAATTTGACGCTACTAAAACGCATTGTTTATATAACAGTGACGTTACACACTATAAGAGTGAATCTGGCATGCAGCAAGAGATCCTAGTCACGCTGGTTCCCATGGTTTCGTAAGCCTACACTCAGATGACGCCACATTTTGCAAATCTTAAAACCGGTAGGAATTTCATTAAATACTCCGTTCCGACCGATCATTTTCTGGTTTAGTGTTTAAACTCTAAAATAAGTCCATAAACTGTGATTGTTGAGCCCCATAGGAGGCCCCTAACCTGTTGCACTTTAAGGACATAGTCCGGTTCCATCCACTAGAAGACTTAATTTGGGAAAAAAAAAACAAACAAAAACCTTTGGCTCCAAACCAGAACTGGAACTCATCACCATTGAAAGCAATGGGAACATTGAAATCCCACACTTTATCTGCTCTGTACATTTCGGGCGAAACAAATTAATCGATATGAGATTCATATGGATAATGTGCTCTGCCAGAAATGAACAGAATTTGCTCATCAAATTTGTTTTTTCGTCTTGGATTCTCTTCTTGAGTTCAGTGTCAAAATCAAAAATACCTACCAAAATATTGCGATTCCGCTCAAGTTCATCCAAGCGTGGCATTTCCACAAGTGAAAGCAATCAAATCATTTTGTTGTTTTTTCTGAAAGGCGGTTATAAGCGTTCATTGCCACGCAAAAAAAAAAAAAAAAAAAAAATTCTAACCCCTTTAGACTCAGCGGAAACCGCAAATGTCGTGAAATTGAACTTTTGTGTCGTGTGTCAATTTAAGTGACTTACCGTATCCTCCTTTAGCGTACTGTGACTTACTACGCAAAAAAAAAAAATCTGTACTTGTGATTGTTTTTTGTTTGTTTGTTTTTATGGCGACAGTGCCAAAAATAAATGTTTTACGTATATTTTGCGTGTGAGTGTATACATGTTGACATCGTCTTACATCGTCGCATTTGGCGATCAGTTTGGCGGCGAAACGAAGTTCTAGCGATGAGTTGAAACAGTACTACCGTCAAATAGGAATCTCTGGTGCTTAGATCCAAATTACAGTAGAACAGTAGAGAGAAAGAGATTGAAAGGCAGATACTCACAGGACGTTGTAGAGAATGGCAGGACAGTTGACGAGAAGATCTCCAACCTCTGGTCGTTGTCAGGCAGGTAGATGAAAGTGTTCACAGGACGCACAGTTTATATGCACAGCTTCACTCGGTGAGTCATCGCCATATATCACTTACTTTTCGCAGGCAAAATAACAGGCTGCAATAAAATTGTGAACAGCTAATCTGGAATTCTTTTGATCATCATCATAAACGCTCTTTGGAGCTACTGTCGCGTTTGGAATGCAACATGTGTGAGAGAGAATTGGTGGGAAGGGGGGGGGGGGGGAGGGGGTGGTAGGGTTGGGGTGTGTGTGTGGGGGGGGGGGGGGGGGGGGAGGGGGGAGGGATGAGGATGAGAGTTGGGAGGGAAAGCGATGCGAGGTTATGTACATGTGTGTTTGGTGTTCGGTGTTCATGGAGGGTACGCTGGAGCTGTACGCCAGTGGATGACAGACATTGATTGATTCCTAGGGCGGGGGGAGTCATGGCTAACCCCTGAGTGATCGGGGAAGGCACATCCTGTGTTAGGGATCCAACCGAACAAATCTTTGGGTGGTGGCTAATTATCGGAAAACCTCAAGCTATTGTAAGAAGAATGGCAGCTGACTCAAGCTGTACGATAATGTTTACTGAGCTTGATTGAAATGTAACGACATGAACTGGCCGTCTGAGCTGTTAGGATGGGATTCCCTATGGCGCACACCGAAAGAACTCACTGCTGTTTTAGAGTGATCTTCCGTTTTATACATTGTCTCACATTTATCAACACGCCAGTTCGCGTGCACTTTCCTGCGACATTTTCACGAAAGGATCTGGTACTTCCTCAATCAGTCTCACTCCGCGTTGTAATTTCTTCGTCGTGGTTGAAGGTAGGAAGTGTGTTTTGGTGTACTGTGTTTGTATTTCCAGTTTTGGCCCGGTTATTTCAAAACGAAGATGATAACAAACAGTTTAGACAGCAATTGACGTCTAAATCCGACAAGGACGCTTGTGAGCCGACAAGCAAAGTTACGTCGCGTCCTACCCGCGTCTTAGCTGCCGACTATTCAGTTTAGGACTCTAGAGTGGTTTTAAAAGTTTACTATGCCAGAAAAAGCTTACTTCAAATTTCAAAGAAACGCCTTTACGAGCTTACAATTCAAAATAGTACAGACTAGGCAGGACTCAAATGTCTTGAACTGTTTCGCACTCGCTCACTCATACCAGCAGCATACTGCTCTCGGATTGTAATCCACAATGTCGCTGGCCTGTGTATAACTCAAAATTAATACTTAGTTTCTTGTCTACTGCTTTCTCAGCCACCGTGTAGAAAATGTATGTGAATTTGACAGACCAGATTGATATTTTGTCAGCACGTGACTTTTGCAAGATATTGGTTTTCCTGAGCTGTTCTGAGTAGTTTCGCAAGTCTTCCTTGTCCCACCATTATATCACACTTATACCCACCGACCCAACCTACACCCCCGACCCCCCTCAACCAAGACAGGAGACTCACTAGACACTCAACCAACACAACAAAAACCCGTCAAAACACTGGACCGGGCAATACAGCAACTGTCTTACAGTTACGAGAGTTACGAGAATAGATAAAGAGCAAGGATGCCAGAGCTCGTTAGCGGGATGGAGTATCATGGAACATTCGATTGCTTTCCTGAGTGCGAGAGAATGAGGTGTGTCGAGTGTCATTGTTCACGTTCTTCTAACATGACATGCTAGATACACTACTGTGTGTGGGATTGTGCTACACCAGCTAGGAAAAACGCATGTTCTTGGAGAATCTGGAGCATCTAGAGCAGAGAGAGAAAGAGAGAGAGAGAGCCTTTTAAAGAGGGTTGAACAAGATTTTCACCATAACATAGTAAGTATTCTGTGTTAATTAGCTGGCTACAGCACCTACGCTGTTACAATTTTACAAAATTATAGGATAGGCAAATGTAATTATATAAGACACATAATTATTTGGTGTAGCTCTAACTGACCAAAAAATCCCTTCGTATAACTGCTCTAGAGATGTATAGCGCTAAGTTGCTTGTCACATTTGTATTTCTAGACAGAAGTAAAAATCATCTTAATGCGTTAGGATGGTTATAGTTCGTCTTTGGAATATGACGCATTCTAAGGTCAGCAAGACTAGAGCAACAAAGGACAAAGTACAACTCATCTTCTATGAATGCTGGGCACATAGGACAGGACATACTTATTGTCTTATCCCCAAATAGAGAAATTCGGACAACAAGATGAAAGGAATAGTGCGCCCTTTGATACAGTTATCACCTAACATGCCATTTTGTCACGGTGTGATTTTTAATAAAACGACCAAAGGGAGGCAGTCTTCCGGGAGTGTTTACACACACACACACACACACACACACACACACACACACACACACACACACACACACACACACACACGTGCTCCACTGAGGCCTCTGTGGCGTACTCTCACTCTATTACACTACTGAGAGTGTGGCAAAAAACAAAACCTAGTAGATCGATGACATTCATGTTTTCCCCGTACCCAAATGGACAAATTCCGAAAACACGATGAAAGGAATAGCGCGCCCTTTGATACACTTATCATATAACATGCCATTTTGTTACGGTGTGATTTTTAATAAAACGAACAAAGGGAGGCAGTCTTCCCGGAGTGTTTACACACAAACACACACATGCGCGCATATGTCAGCTGTCACACGGTTTCAGCGGTCTCATATGTTTACGTGAAGCAAAGCAGCTCAGTTTCCACAGCACAACGCAACAAGAAAGGACGGGGTTGGGAGGGGGAGGGGGTGTGTGTTTGCCAAAGTAAAGCAGTCAGTCAGTATATGTGTACCTCAAATACACCCCCCCCCCCCTTTCTGTAGCTCTCTGTGTCTGTGTGTTGTGATTAGATTTGATATTTGTTCATTTATGTGTTTTTTATAATGACAACTCCCCCCCCCCCTTGTGAGATTTAATGGTGCAAAGAGAATATTAGTGAATCCATTTGGGCCTTCTGTGCCTTCAGGTAGGTGGGAAGAGATTTATTGCACAACCTCATCAAAGCCGCCACAGCGTGAGAAACTCACCAAAATCTGTTTAGAAAAAGTCATCAAGTCAAAAATCCATGTGGTCTAATGACCTTCTAGACGGTTCCGAAATATCCTGGTGGTTCCCAAATATCCTGTCACTAGAGTCAGGATAAATCGGAATGGTTCCGAAAAATCGGAATGGTTCCCATTCGTCCGGTTCCGAAATATCCTGTGACACCGGCCACCGAAGGCCTCGTTGAAGTGGAACTAAGAAATGGCTTAAAATGAATTTGCGGGTGGATGGAGACCTTCTGTCCCAACTTGTAATTGTGCAGAATAGTATACGAAAATAATTTGAGCTAATTGCACCGGGCCGTGATCGCCAGTCATTCAGGGATATGTTGTGCGTGTGTGTGGGGAAGGAGTGGTCAAAGTGAGTACGTAAGGGTGTCTTACGTCTCCGTTTTGCATCGAGCAGAACATGCATACTAGCGGTATATCATGCTCCAAGCCAGTAATTATTGCTCCTCCTCAAAAACGTCGTCTGCTGTGCTCAAAAGATGACTGATAGCTGCGAGCACTAGAGTTTTCTTCTTCCTTTTCAACCTTGCCAACAACCGTGTTCGTGATTCCGCCGCCATTTTGAAAGCGCCTTGTTCTAATTGGCCGTTTCCCAACGAGGCAGAGCGACCTCCGCAAGCGCCCGCGAGCGCATTTGCGTGAGAAACGCGGACCAGATTGTTATCAGTCTTGACGGCTACATGCTCTCAGGTCGGCGAGGGGTAGGGGGGTGTCGGGAGGCTGGATTGGGGAGAGAGACAATGGGTAATTAATGGTTTTCACCTAGCGGCAGTGGAAAGGGGGCAAATACCTGGTCGCTGTAACTCCACCAAGTGACCTCTCTCCGAGTAAAATGCTCTACACGAAATATTACTTCGACTTATACATTTTCATTACATTTTCACGAAAACCCTAGAAGCGGTGACCTTGTTTTGACTGTAGCTCATCTTGCCTGGGGGGGGGGGGGGGGGGGGGTCGATACGCATTTAGGGTAAAGGTCTGAGTCGCCCGGAAATTTCGTGCAATCGCTTTGTAAGGAGTTGTTTACGATTAGAAGTGAATTTGTGTAATCAGGGATTTCATGAAATCCCTAAAATTTTCAGTAAGTTCATGTAATTACTGTTTCACTCGGGGATTTCATGAAATCCCTAAAATTTCCAGGGATTTCATGAAATCCCTGAGTTTTTGTCATGGTTTTTACACTATCTTACTGGCTGAGTTTAGTGAATTTGTGTAAGATCAGACAACCGGTGCCTAGACCCTGAAATTTCACTCGTACCGGCCCCTGTAGTGTAGTGGTTAGCACTTTGGACCATGGACCGGGAGACCCGGGTTCGAGTCCCAGCCAAGGTAAGTGGGATTTTTCCTACCTAGGTCGGCTCTTACCCAGAGCGGGCGTGTGCTATGAGCCCAGTGCGGAGGCTGTTGCCACACAGCCGAGATTCACCCACTTCACGGGTGCGAGTTTGGGGGTGCTTCCCTTGGTATGAAACATCTTATAATGTGCATGATCACACACTGGCACCGCAAGTGCCGTAGTTCCAGGGCCTGGTTAACTCCAGGATATTTATGACAGGAAGCGTGGAATGCGGACTTGTCCCGCAGTCCCAAACCACACGAACCTCCATAGCACCATCTTACCATCATCCTCATCTCCATCATCATGCATAATAAAAATTAAAAATTGCCCCAGCTTTCGAGCCCTCCGTGGATTCCACTCCGTGACCTGGGAGGAACATCACTGAAGCTGGCAAAAAGTTGGGGCAGAAAAAAAAAATCACTCGTAGATCAGATAACAAGTGCAGAACTGCCTAGACCCTGAAATTTCACTCATAGCAGCAGCTCACCACAGCATTCTCACCATGTGACAACTCTGTACACAAACAGTAATTTCTTTTGACTGATGAAAACTGCATGTTCACGTGGGTACACTAACACTGCACTCTGCTACATGTACTTACAACTGCCGAACACTCCACTGCAAGCAGTCTCAATCCAGCATCAAAGAGAAGGGGGGAGGGGAAGGGGTGGGGGGTAGGGCAGAGGCTCGAAAATTCAAACAACAGGGGAGTGGGGATTTTCATTATTCCATTTCAGTCAATAATACCTTTCACCTGAGGAGATCTATTCTGTCATTTCCAGTATTTGAGGCACACATATTGTAGACTGTGACAACATTTTCAGCACCAAGAGTAGGAGGGGGCGAACAGATACCAATCGCCCCCTCACCAAGTCCTACGCCAGCGCATGGTTTTCGAAAATGGATTTTACTGTGACAGCTTACATGTATGAGTTGCGCGAAATGTACTCGCTTGTTTTATCATTAAAAAAAAACAAAAAACCCTATGATTATCGTACACGTATGAGTTGTGCGAAATGAACTTGCACTTTTTTTTTTTTTTTTGTGGTAACTATCGTACATACATACATATTGGTTGCGCGAAATGTACTTGCATTTTTTATTTATTTTGTATCTTCTACTGTGAGAACTTGTATGTTTTGTTTTATACTGTGGCTATCTTATATGTAGAGTTCCGTCAGATATGTATTTATTTATGTATGCATGTATTTATTATTTTCACTGTGATTATCTCAGATGTTTGAGTTGTTTGATATGTGCCTCTATGTGTTTACTTTCTTTACCATGTCTGTCCTAAAAACAAACACACACACACACACACACACACACACACACACACACACACACACACACACACACACACACAAAGATGAGTTGCACTCCTGTGTTTGGCTTAAGAAAATTATGGGTCAGTGATTTCCTGAAATCCCTGGCCCTTGAAATCAGGAATTTCATGAAATCCCTGGAAATTTTAGGGATTTCATGAAATCCCCGAGTGAAACAGTAATTACATGAACTTACTGAAAATTTTAGGGATTTCATGAAATCCCTGATTACACAAATTCACTGTAACAGATATACATAACGCGCCTAGATTGGACGGGCGGGTACTGGATAATTCTGGATTCTTCTGGAAGTTTTAAAATAGTAATAAGGTGATTCACGTCCTGATTTTTGATGGTTCATAATAGAGGTTCAGAATGTGCTAGAACGCTATGACCGTATATAAGAATCTGAGATGTTTGTGTGCGTGTGTGCACGAGAGAAGCTTATATGTGCGAAGCTTGAGAGTGCAGTGTGACGCCAGAGAAGTGCTGTAATAAACTCCACACGGTTCTAACTTTTCTACGCGGTCACGAGTCTTTTGTGAGTGAAAGGATACTTTTTACGCAGTCAGTATAAGAACTCGCTACGTGAGGAGTGTTCGCCTGTGTGTCATCGTAATCCTCAGTAAGACGACGGGCTCTCCAAACATTCACGACGTAACAATCCCATAAAGTTGTTTCTCTATAGAGAAACAACTGAAAAAGCACAACATTCTAAACAAGGAGGAATGGGCCCCATCCCATAAAGTTGTTTCTCCCAGTTTCGTGCTATTTTGTTGTTATTGTTGCCAGTTTTTTTTTTTTTAAGGCCAAATATCTATTACAATATCTATTATCAGATTGTCATCCCGGCATTCTTGTCAAGTGTGACAACTGCACATATGCCAGGAACTACTGGACTGTTGTAAAAAATATCAAGAGTAGCTCTTAGCTAAAACTATTTTTGAAGGTTTAGCGAGAAACACCAGTCCAAAACGTTCCAAGGTTTTCATGTTCACGTTTTACCAGCCCTCTAGGTCGTCCAGATTAATTGTTTTTAATTCTGTCGCGGAAGTCGCAACAGCGACAGGGAAATCACAAGACATGAACAAGCATCCTCAAACGGCCTGCATGAGGCTGACGTCAAATGTTTAGTTCACGGAATTGACGTCATCTCTGTCTCCAAAGATGCTAGATCCGCTATAGCGTAGCGGATCTAGTGTCTTTGGTGGGCCTTACAGTCTTGAAGAGAGAAAGAAAAACCACGTATAAAAAAAAACCACGTCGGCAACAATAACAACAAAACAAACAATAGCATGAAGTTTGGTGAAACAACTTTATGGGATGGGCCCATTCCTCCTTGTTTTTCTTTCAAATCTGTAAGACCTACCGAAGACACGTACACCAATAGCGGATCCAGAATCTTAGCCCAGAGAGAGAGAGAAAACGTCAGTTCGGTTAACTGAACATTTGACGTCAGTATCACGCCGGTGGTCATACAGAGAGGGGGGGGGGGAGATGACGTCAATTCCGTGAAGTAAAAATTTGATGTCAGCTTCATGGGGGTCGTAGATGTTTGTTCATGTCTTGTGATTTCGCTTTGGTGTTGTGACTTCCCCGACTGAATTGATTTTTACGTGAAATATGTTAGATGCAGAGGGCTGGTGAAATGTCGGAGGAAGTGACGATATTTGCAGATTTTGTCTGTGTACTAAACGTTTGACGTCAGCCTCACGCTGACCGTCCAACACAGGATGTTTGTTCATGTCTTGTGATTTCCCTGTTGCTTTTGTGACTTTCCTGACCGAATTTATTTTAAAATATGGAAGCTCGAAGATCTAGAGGGCTGGTGAAATATGGACTTGAATATCTTGAATTGAGCTCGAAATCGCAAAATTGGAACTTTTTTGACCGGCGCTTCTCGCAGAAATTTGAAAAATTATGTTTATCTAATACGAAAGCTATAATAATGCAGTAGTTCCTGTCATATGTGCAGTTGTCACACATGACAAAAATACCGGGATAAAGGGTAATTTGAAGGAGTCTTCTCATAGATATTTGGCTCTACATGCAAACCACCCCTACCTCGGCAATATTTTTCATGCAAAATCTGTCAGAGCTACAGAGCTGTGCTACGAATACAGACAGTATAATTAGATGAATTTCCAAATTCTAGAATATGAAGTCCTTCGAACAACTTTTTCGTCAAAATACGTAACATGACCGATATTTTTTTTTATGCAGCAAGTGAAAAATTGTGAAAAATAGGCCTGGAGAAGGTGACTTCCCAAAGCTCAGTTTTAAAGTCAAAGACCGGTTTGGTGCAAACGTCGCTCCATATGACATAGTTGCATGGTTGCTCCGCTTGAAATTTTTCCTTGCCTCCTTTGGTATAGGTATGTACTCGAAATGTTTGCTGCGTTGTCTGAGCAGTCTGTCGTGTTCATCTGCCCATAAGTTTGCGTTCTTTCATCGTTTGCTTGCTTCAGTCCTATCAGTATCGCGGCTGTGCTGACACAGCGACCTTGACTACCGGTCCGGCAGAAATGCAGTGCGCTTCCCAAGGCGAACGTTCTGTAACGTTTTGTCCCGTGTGTTCGTTCGCGAACGGGTGAGAAAGGTAGCTCGCAACGTGACCAAGATGGCGGCAATTTTGTCGTATTCAAGTTGAACAATGGCATGTTTTGAATGCTGAAGTATCTGCCGAAAAAATGCGGTGCCTGAGTGGACGGATGGTACACACTTGTAGTATACGTTGACGTTTTCAAGCTTCATTTTATTGAATTTTGGCTGTCACTATGTGTAAATTCGATTTTCTGCACGTTTCAGCTGTAGCAGACGACACTGTTTGCATCGTTTTTGCGAAAGAGATTGATCAGCTAGGTAGAATTGTCAAGGGACATAATCTCTTTAAATGCCGTCTTGAATCCACAGAACTGAGAAGCTATCACTGCCGTGAAGTGGGCTATGTTTGACGCTGCTCTCTGGTGGATCTTCACCGGAAAACTCATTATAATACCCAAGATAAACTTATTATGCTCTTCCGTCATATTTTCCAAGCTGCCCAGTGCGACAAAAGAGTCACCAGATCGGAAAAAAATAATACATAAGTATTAACAAATGTGCTCATGTGTTGTCCTTCATATCATTGAGCGTCTCTGGATGCATGCGGTTGTTGTACGGAAAAATAGCATTATGGGGTGTATAATATGTAGGTTTGCTAGTGTAGCAAGGCCAAGGTTGAAGACACATCATTGAACATAAAGTCTCTCTCTCTCTCTCTCTCTCTCAGTACTGTCGCCGAGAATGAAACACGACTTGCGTCTCAACAAACTGAAATGGAAAACACACACAGCGCTGTCACGCGATCTTGTTTTTATTGACTGCAGTCAGGGTTTAAAAATGATTACGTCTGGGTAATCGGCAGTGCCCAAACCTTGACTTCACACATTGTTAGATATTGACCGCTTTTCTTAATTCGTACGTAGCGCCCGGAACGAGGAAACTCGCAGCTCCCAAGGCGAGTGTTACCGCGACCAAGGGTTTCAATAGTCAAACAGGCCTGTGGGTTGCTTGAGCTGATCTCGGGATCATGTTGAAACACCTCCACGACGGCGCCGTTCAGTCTCTCGGCTTACCGAAGACAACAGAGAATGCTTACAACTGTGACATGATCTCAGCATCTCACCACTTCCGTCTTTATGGTTACACAATGTCTTACCTTGCAATTCTTAATTCTGAACTATTTCTGCTGTTTGGGTTGTATCTTTCTCAAGGTATTTCGTCAGTCTATTTGTAATACAGGTATATTTATTGTTTTAGTAATGTTAGTCAGTAAGGTTTAACGTGACTGTTAGTATGTATGTGCAAGTCAGTCAGTAAGGTAGTTAGTTAGTCAGTAAGGTTTAACGTGACTGTTAGTATGTATGTGCAAGTCAGTCAGTAAGGTAGTTAGTTAGTCAGTAAGGTTTAACGTGACTGTTAGTATGTATGTGCAAGTCAGTCAGTAAGGTAGTTAGTTAGTCAGTAAGGTTTAACGTGACTGTTAGTATGTATGTGCAAGTCAGTCAGTAAGGTAGTTAGTTAGTCAGTAAGGTTTAACGTGACTGTTAGTATGTATGTGCAAGTCAGTCAGTAAGGTAGTTAGTTAGTCAGTAAGGTTTAACGTGACTGTTAGTATGTATGTGCAAGTCAGTCAGTAAGGTAGTTAGTTAGTCAGTAAGGTTTAACGTGACTGTTAGTATGTATGTGCAAGTCAGTCAGTAAGGTAGTTAGTTAGTCAGTAAGGTTTAACGTGACTGTTAGTATGTATGTGCAAGTCAGTCAGTAAGGTAGTTAGTTAGTCAGTAAGGTTTAACGTGACTGTTAGTATGTATGTGCAAGTCAGTCAGTAAGGTAGTTAGTTAGTCAGTAAGGTTTAACGTGACTGTTAGCATGTATGTGCAAGTCAGTCAGTAAGGTAGTTAGTTAGTCAGTAAGGTTTAACGTGACTGTTAGTATGTATGTGCAAGTCAGTCAGTAAGGTAGTTAGTTAGTCAGTAAGGTTTAACGTGACTGTTAGTATGTATGTGCAAGTCAGTCAGTAAGGTAGTTAGTTAGTCAGTAAGGTTTAACGTGACTGTTAGTATGTATGTGCAAGTCAGTGACTGTAATTTGTAATAGGTTTCAGCATGTCTGTGTGACTGTTTGCAAAGCAGCTATCGTAAACCACAACAATTCAATTCCTAATGTCTATACAGATGGTGATAGTTATGTTTAAAATTATGCATTAAAAATTCGTATATACTAAAATACCTATCTCTGTGAAAACTATGCTGGTAGACAGGCATTCATGTTTTCTTTTCTCGTGTGTCGATTTAGGCAGTAGTTGTGTATTTTCGCATCTCTCGTGTTCCTGGTGTGTCAACAAATACACAAACAAACCATTCTCACCACAGCAATCTCCACGATTCGTGATGTCCACTCTATATATCTGGTAGACATCGCCCAAGTCCACATACCACCACGGATTGTTGTCTCCTGTGTCAGTGTGGGTGCACGACCGAGAGTTGAACTCCCAGTTACCATTACCGTCTACAGCGCGTGCAGCAACCGCATCTGATTGGGTTGAGCTTTGCTTTGCAGGCTTACGAAGAGCCACGTTCTGAGCACCTGAGATACCTACAACATTCAATATCACCAGTTACAGTGCGTTTGGTCTTGCAGTTGCCGACGCTTTTCAACAATCACTCTTAAAAGCACATGCAAAACTCGCAGTTTTGCTTGGAATCTTCAGACCACTAGACGTCACTTCTAGCCACTATTACGCAATCTTCAGCAGCCTCGCGCCAAAAGGGAAGGGCAACGCCTTGCGTAATAGTGGCTTGAAGTGGCTCATATTGGTGTGCAGTGGCTTCCGCGTCTGTGTAAGGTCGTGAGTTCGATCCCGGCTGGGGCCAAATATTTGTGCTAGCTTTTTCATCGTTGCTCCGTCTTTGATATCACCTTATGTGGTGGAAAAGGACGTTAAACCCCCAAACACCCACCCGTCCGCGTCTGTGTAAATACTGAGGAAAAGTGAACATAAAATTGTAAAACAGTAAGTGTTAAACATTAGTTACTATCTCGATAATCGGATCCCCTTCAGTTAAACAAAAAGCTGTGCAATACCAGAAAATATTCTTAAAAAATAATAATAAAAAAATCACACCACCAAACTCAAAACATATTGGGGGTAAACAAAGAAACGAAGAAAAAAATAAACGAACAAAGAAACAGAAAAACTAGACTCCCGCCTCATTACTACTGCAGCGCAAAGAACAAGATTTTGGACCGTGCAGGAGACAGATTAGAACTGTGCTTGTATGGGAGCGTGACTTTCGATCTGCTGATCCAAGCAACAACAAAAAAAAAAAAAAAAAAAAAGGAAAAAAAAAAAGAGTGAGTGGTTAGGGTGAGTAGTTGGAGTATACATCACATCCGGGAACAAACTACCAAGAAACAAAAGGTCCATAATTATGGCTCAGCAGAATGCTTCTATTACCTTATCAAGGGTTACGCTGCTTTTGTTGAGTGTGTCTGTGAACTGATCGTGCCATACTAATACAGTGTAAGGGAAATAACCCGTTTCAATGAAAGTCTGACTACTTAACAAAGGGCATTATTATCAACAATCATTGGGGAAATGGAAAATGCTTTGCAAAAAAAAAAAAAATAAATAAAAAAAATCCCAAACTTTCGCCCAGTTTGTCTGGCCTTTGGACAGATCGACCACAACATATTTTGGGCAATTTTGAATTTTGCCTGCAGTCGAGTCCAGAAACGGATAACATCTACCAGCTGGACAGAGCCGACCAAGTCGCCATCTTCAGGCTCAGAACTGGACCCTGCCAACTCCTCTCCCATCTCTACCGCTTGCAGATCTCACACACTGGCCAATGTCCATGTGGCACAGGCCCACAGACTCCAATCCACAGACTCCAACCCATATCCTCCAGACGTGTCCCACCTACAGCGCCCTCCGACGCCAGCTGTGGCACAGTGAGGCGGACCTACAAGAGAAGCTTTGGGGACCGACAGCGCCGCTGCGGCGGACAGCGGAGTTCGTCACCAAGACCGGACTTTCCATTTAGCATGGCCGGGAACGCAGAAGAAGAAAAAGAATCTTACGGAAACTAAAAGCAAAACCCTTACATCTGCCCATTACACAGATGGCGTCGGTCGATTTACAGCCTTGGTTACCAGCACAGTCGGTCCCAGGCCAGAGAGAGGATACAGATTCGAAAGAATCGAGAGACTCGAAGGTTAAGCCAGGGGGGACGAAGTACAAGTTAGAGTCTGAAGACGACGTCAGGGAGTAGACAATGTCCGAGTATAACTTGCACTGTTGCCTCATATCTGGACACTTGCAGAGAGTGAAGGCCACGCATAGATCGTCAGCTGCACATTTGGCAGAACAGCTGCCGATGTCTGTAACAGGGCTGTCGGAGGAGAAAGCTCTTTTCACTCCATTGATGTTTGCTACATAGAGAACGAGAGGCTGCTTGAGATCAGGCACACGGATAACTGTTGCCCATTTGTCGTCATAAGTGCCTGTAATTATTTCATGTGCCATGTACACCCGACACACGCGATAGTCTCTGTCTGAACTGGAGCATTTGTCACAGAAGTCCACAGCGTCGCACTTGGTCAGATCGTAACAGAGGTCGATACAGTCGCTGAAGGTCTTGACCTTACTGTAGGGTTTGTACATTCCCCTCAGTTTCGTTTTCTCCACGGTGAGGCCAGAAACGTAGTCGGTGCAGTCGTTGACAAGTCCTTGACTTTGCAGTCTTTGGCAGTACAGTCTCTTGGTGGCCGTGATCGTAGTCTTGATCTTCCTGTAGTCGATTCCGAGAGTGTCCATCGCGCTGCCAGGACCCATGAAGGTTTCTGAGAAGAGTTCCTCTATGGAGGTGAGGTCGTAACTGACGGGCAAGGGATTCCGCTTTACTGTGGAGGCCCAGGTCAGAGCGTTACCATTTGCAGGTGGAGGGGATCCGATGGTGATGGTCTTTGTCGTAACTTTGCTGTTGAAATTAGCGGCGGCTTGTTTTTGCTCTTCGCTGTAACTCGCTTCGCCACTGATACTGAACAAGCCCGAGTAGCTGGCGGCCACGGACACGTCAAATCCACTTGACGACATCGTCTCGTAGTTAGAGCGGCTCATCTTATGTTCGTACGTGAATGAAGCTCCAAATTTGGCTTCGTTTACAAAGTGTGTACCGAACTTGTCGAAGAAGTCAATGAAGTCATTTTCATCGTTTGAATTATTGAGTTTGATTACCGTTTTGACAAATACCGGATGGAACGGGGGAGCATTTTCCAGTAACAGTTTCATGAAATAGTAGTCGCAGTTGGCTTTGGAGATGATCAGGACGTATTCACGCGAGGAAATTAAAGATGAAGCTTCCTGGTAACCGGCGCTCGCCGAAAACGAAACTCCCCATCCACCCCCACTGACGCTCGCTCTGGCTTTCATCGACCTGGAAAATTCACGGGATGACTTGATCACCTCGGAAGTAAAGGAAGTGACACACGACACGTCGGGAACAGCGGCCACGCCCTTGGGGAGGAACCACAGACCGTCAGCCGTTGTGGGATTACCGCTGTAGTCGCCAGTGAAGATGGGGCGGGTGAAGCCAGGGTCGTGACCTATACTGAGGGGAAACCCCTTTAGGTTGTCGTAACCCATGAGGCCGTAGTCTAAGCCCGGGAAGTAGTCTGGATGCGCTACGTCGCTGGTGTAACCGGTGTATTCTGTAAACAGATCATTTACCCAGTTTGTCTTTAGGTTAAACCGTCTAATATGTTTTAACGTCAAAGATTGTAACAACAATTAATAAAGTAATTGTAGAATACTGTAGACATCTGTCAGATTGAAAGGGTGCAGTTTACATCATTGGAACTGGGCTCTAGTGTTGAGTGTTCTTCATAGCTGAAGTTTTTAAATATATGTGTTTCAGACTTTAGATCGAAACACTGTGCAGGAGAAAAAAATTTTCAAGCAAGAATAATGTGTCTCCACCTCATCGTTAACTTAAATCACACACACCACCGAGGACTGTCGGACCACTCCGAGCAAACTGTCCCTGCCAAGTGTGTGACGGTATGGAGTCTAGCAGTAATATCGTTCCCACTTCTCTTGGCAGCTGCAACTGGCAGTGCGTGTCGCAATGGACAATCGCAATCTGTACGTGATGCCAGGAAGTCTAGCTACTAACAAGCTTCCACTGACAGTACGTGTGCCAGGGAGTCCAGAAGTTAAAGCGTCCCTGCCGATGTTGGAAAACGGCCACCAACAGTGCGCGATGCCCGGTGTAACACCCCAGTTTGTCCTACACATGGAAACGTACCCCTAGGGACGTTTCAGTGTCCCAGCCCACCAACCATCCTTCCTGGGAACATTCCCTGTCAGAGGGGGGAGAGATTGGGATTTCTCCAGATACTTCTATTTTTCCTGTGTGTTTGTAAAATTAGAAAGATCTTCATTGCAGTGTGCTTTTGGGGTCATCTGTGTGTTCATTTGTTTGTCTCCCTGACTATTGATTTGTGTGTTTGTGTTTTGTTTGTTTGTTCGTCTGTTTGTATGTTTGTTCAAGTAATTCGTTTGACATCCTCTTTTCTATCAGCAGGTTTCGTTTTTCTGTGTGTGTGTGTGTGTGTGTGTGTGTGTGTGTGTGTGTGTGTGTGTGTGTGTGTGTTTGGTACTACTTGTTGCCATGTGGTGTGAATTAATTGAGAATTCAAAGCAACGTACAAGACACCGACCAACTAAACGGTAAGGAAATACGCTTGATGAAAGGACCAAGACAAATGTTTGTCCTTGTCTTGTTAAAGCGGCACCTGGCAGGATGGGCAAGTCCCTCAGCGGCAAAACAAAAATTGCTTCGCACATAAGCTGCCACCGTTGAGCCGGTGGTCCTGGTAAAGTGTGTTTTGTTAACTTTGTTAACTTGTCATGTCGCAAGCGACCACGTGCGTTGTACTCAGCCTCTCTCTCTCTCTCTCTCTCACACACACACACACACACACACACACACACACACACACGCACGCGCGCACACACACACACACACACACACACACACACACACACACACACACACACACACACACAAAACAAATAAGGACACAGAATTATATCCCCTGGTGCCGAATGTGGACGACTAGTAAGGGGAGGGGTAGGGGGAGAGGGGCGAACGTGGACACTGACACTGAAACGTTCCCCGGAGGACGTTTCAAGGCGGGGGACATTCTGGGGAGTTATACCGGGCGTCTGGCAGTGAAGGAGATTAAACAGTCTGTGTGTTACGCCAGGAAGTCTGACAATGAAAGTGTTGCAATTACCAATCTTGTACTGTCCAGGGTGTTCTCGTGTTCTTGGGTTGACCTCCGTAGCAACATCTCGAGTTGACCTGTCTGCCATGGCACTGTCTCTGCAAAACATGTTTTTTTTATGGGATCACTGCTTAGATGAAGCACTAGCGCCCGTAAATTATTCAGTCATCTGTATATATATTTTTTCAATGGGCTGAAACTATCCACAGCAGACGAAGTCGAAATACCCAGAGAGAATCCGCTACTCTCGGTCCGAATGAACGATTCCACACAAATGTACTTCAGCTGAAAAAGTCGATACCACACAACCGGGCTTCACACTCCAGCTTCTCGCGTTGGTGGTAGAGGACGTTACCTCTACACCACCGACCGCCCATTGGCGTTAATCTGTCTCTACTTGAGTTCCTCATTTCTGCTTTGGAAATGTTCAGCCCACCAAATCTGAAAAAAATAAATGCAAATCTAAATTCCGAAATTTAAATAGCTGAGCTGACCCTTCACACCACGTGATTGTAATGTGTTTATGTCCAGTATGTGAGAGGATGCGTGTGATTCACGTGAGCGTGCGTGTTGGGCTCAGTTCGTGGCGCTTTGAGCCGATTCATGAAACTGGGAAAAGCGTCTATACAATACTATTATACAATACTATTATATTATTATTATTATCCGTACCGCGCGTGAGTATCCCACGTTTTTGGCCCTTCTTTCGGTTTTGGACCAATATCCGAGAAACAGGCGAGAGTAACGGTCCTGTAACTGTGTTTGGTAGATCTGGGTTTTTTTTGTCGTCTATGTGTTGCAGAAAAAAAATATTGACGGTTGCTGAAGCCGCAATAATAATAATAATGATGAGGATTTGTCTGGCGCCCAACCTCCTGCTGGAGCTCTGGGCGCCTCACGATAGTAGGGTGGAGATACAGTACATACATATGAAATACGTCACATTACATACACATTATTACACGTCACATACATGTTACATACACACAGCTATGATACATCCTAACATGACAACCTAGAATGACAAGGATGGTAGTAGTGATGATAATACAGGTGTTAATGGACATAGGTAGTGAGGCAGGGTCTGGCGAAAATTACGATGATTTGGATGATACGTGTGAGCCAGAAATTGACAAGAAGGAAAGAGTAAGGCATCTGTGGCGTTGAGTGTAGTGTTACAAGTGAAACTAAGATTCCTTTGACGGTTAAATGTCCGAAACCTGAAGCATACACGGCAAAATCAGTAGGGGTTGTTCAGAAGTTGTTCTCGGGTTCGAGTTCGTACCCCGGCTGGAGCCAAATATTTGTGCTGGCTTTTTCATCGTTGCCCCGTCTTTGATATCACCCCATGTGGTGGCAAAGGACGCTAAACCCCCAAACACCCACCCCACCCTGTTCTCGTGTTCGAGGAATTTAAGAGACAGAAGAGGCAAAATGATAATGCATGTGCATCAGCCCTACTAAGCTAAATTTAGCTCCACATAGAAAAAAGTTAATTATGGTTTTTTTGTTTGTGAGGCCACTGTTGCACAGCCTCGGCAAACTTATTTGGTAGGAAATTATTGATTTTTAGGATATTTGAAAGATTTTCACGTAAGGAAGGGAACCGTGGCCGCACTCGACAATTTCAACTATTCTGATGTTCTGGTCAGTATGTGTGCATCATGGTTTATGAGGTTCGACAACAACAAGAACACACACACACTGTGGGATGGATTTACTCAAAAATGCCAATGAGACATTGTCTCCTTGACCAGTCATTTTTATGAGACATTTTCATTTTCTATGAGACAATCAAGTTCACCCGCATCACTCTGTCACATGCCTGTGCCAAGAGCCTGTTCCTAAGTGCAGTGACGTTTAGGTTCTGAACGGAGGACCTCTCGATCGCAGAACTGAGACAATAACGCGCCAATATTTTGTGCAACTCTTTTGAGCGAGAGTTCCTGGCAGCGCGCGCGACGAGCGGGATAAGTAAGCCTCATCACTAAAATTTCTAGGCGACATTTTATCAAAATATGAGACATAGTCGCACGGCGCGCGAGAAAATCGATCACACACACACACACACACACACACACACACACACACACACACACACACACACACACACACACACATTGAAATCCCTCAGAGAGGTCGAGGGCGGGGTTGTACTGCTGAGGTGCACTGAGTCAAAAAAAGAACCTAGAGGAAGAGTGCTATGACCGTGTGATGTACTGTTCTACTTAATACGTGGTATGTAGAACCAACACCGGCCTACTGATGTCATTTTCCAGTTAATTCTATGTGTTTGTTCACGGCAGTTAAACGTCTTCTGGGACGAAACTAGGGGAACACAAGTCTGAATGTTCTTACTGTTCCTTTTTAGCTGCCACGGTGGGTGTGAACGTCACCAACACCACTGTCAGGATGACAGAAAAAGCCAGTGACTTCCATGGCTGGAACACACACACACACACACACACACACACACACACACACACACACACACACACACACACACACACGTGAATGCGTTCGAGACCCAAAAACAAAACTGAAAAATGTAGTTATAATGAAATACCGTCGTAACAGAATTTCAAAACTTGAATACCTCACAAGTGACAATGTTATCGTTTGCAAGTTCAGTATTATGCAAACGTCATGCCAAAAGTTTGAAAGCTGCTGCCTTTTTGCAAACTTTAGAACATTTCCTTGAATTATGGTGACTGTGTTTCAGCAAGCAGCCTTGCTGGGCCCTTTGTCAATAGAATTATTGCTGGATGGTGCCTTGTGTGTGTGTGTGTGTGTGTGTGTGTGTGTGTGTGTGTGTGTGTGTGTGTGTGTGTGTGTGTGTGTGTGTGTACGTGCAAAATACGTTACCTTGAATCGATTCTTCGCCGTTCCCGGAATCATGGGCATCGCACTATTGACACCCGATGAGGTCATCACTCGAAACCCCATTACAAGCCGCTGGGAAAAGCTTCGCCACAAGTGAAAACTCGTATTCTGTGTGAATATAGTTAGCGTCACACCTGTCAATCATGCGCAAGGGCAGTAACTCTCTCTCACAAAAAGAACGACTTTTTCAGAAAAGTTTATTCCAACCTGAAACTGATTGATCATGTGTAGCACCCCTGTATATCACATCGTGTCAAAAGGTAAGTGACGTAAACCAGCCGGATATAGAACACAACGTCATCTGTTTTAGGTGATTCATTTGATTTCGTGTGCACAACGGGGCAAGGGAAAGGTTATGTGATCTTTTGTTACTTGGCCGTGATATCGCTATTGATCATGACGTCATTCTTGACCGTGACGTCAAGATGGCTAATGACTTCAAGAGTTACAGAACACAGAACAGATCAATGCATTTACGATGGGACGGCCTGCGATAAAAACTAAAGAAAACACTGCGAACAAAGCCCGCCAGGGTTAAGACCAGGTGGGGGGAATCCAGTGAAGTCGGCCTTCAGAAACGACCCTCACATGTCTCACTGGACCAAGGGTCAGCAGACACCCGCTTTCTGACCTCCCCTCTGAGGTGATTTTAAGAGAGCAAAAGACAGGTGAATGGACCGATGGAGGCAGAAATAAGAGTAAAGAAAGAGCAAGAGGGGTGGGCAAGGTCGGAGAAATCAGCCCCGCCGCATAAAGGCGAGCCCATGGGGCCCATTAAAACTAAAGGAAAGTGGACAGCAGACAATTTGACGCTACTAAAACGCATTGTTTATATAATAGTGACGTTACACACTATAAGAGTGAATCTGGCATGCAGCATGAGATCCTAGTCACGCTGGTTCCCATGGTTTCGTAAGCCTACACTCAGATGACGCCACATTTTGCAAATCTTAAAACCGGTAGGAATTTCATTAAATACTCCGTTCCGACCGATCATTTTCTGGTTTAGTGTTTAATCTCTAAAATAAGTCCATAAACTGTGATTGTTGAGCCCCATAGGAGGCCCCTAACCTGTTGGACTTTAGGACATAGTCCGTTTCCATCCACTAGAAGACTTAATTGGGGGGGGGGGGGGAACCTTTGGCTCCAAACCAGAACTGGAACTCATCACCATTGAAAGGAATGGGAACATTGAAATCCCACACTTTACCACCTCTGCCCATTTCGGGCGAAACAAATTAATCGATATGAGTTTCATATGGATAATGTGCTCTGCCAGAAATGGACAGAATTTGCTCATCAAGTTTGTTTTTTTCATCTTGGATTCTCTTGCGTTCATTGTCAAAATCAAACATACCTACTAAAATGTTGCGATTCCACTCAAGTTCACCCAAGTGTGGAATTTCCACAAGTGAAAGCAATCAAAACATTTTGTTGTTTTTCTGAAAGGCGGTTATAAGCGTTCATTGCCACGCAAAAAAAAAAAAAAAAAAAAAATTCTAACCCCTTTAGACTCAGCGGAAACCGCAAATGTCGTGAAATTGAACTTTTGTGTCGTGTGTCAATTTAAGTGACTTACCGTATCCTTCTTTAACGTATTGCGACTAACTACGCAAAAAAAAAAAAAATCTGAACTTGTGATTTTTTTTTTTGCCGACAGTGTCAAAAATAAATGTTTTAAGTATATTTTGCGTGTGAGTGTATACATGTTGACATCTTACATCGTCGCATTTCAGACAGTAGATCAGTTTGACGGCGAAACGAAGTTCTAGCGATGAGTGGAAACAGTACTACCGTCAAATAGGAATCCTTGGTGCTTAGAACCTTTTGCCAAATTACAGTAGAACAGTAGAGAGAAAGAGATTGAATGGCAGATACTCACAGGACGTTGTAGAGAATGGCAGGACAGCTGACGAGAAGATCTCCAACCTCTGGTCGTTGTCAGGCAGGTAGATGAAAGTGTTCACAGGACGCACAGTTTATATACACAGCTTCACACAGTGAGTCATCGCCATATATCACTTACTTTTCGCAGGCAAAATAACAGGCTGCAATAAAATTGTGAACAGCTAATCTGGAATTCTTTTGATCATCATCATAAACGCTCTTTGGAGCTACTGTCGCGTTTGGAATGCAACATGTGTGAGAGAGAATTGGTGGGAAGGGGGGGGGAGGGGGTGGTGGGGTTGGGGTGTGGGGGGGGGGGGGGTGGGGAGGGGGAGGGATGAGGATGAGAGTTGGGAGGGAAAGCGATGCGAGGTTATGTACATGTGTGTTTGGTGTTCATGGAGGGTACGCTGGAGCTGTACGCCAGTGGATGACAGACATTGATTGATTCCTAGGGCGTGGGGGGGGGGGGGGGGGAGTCATGGCTAACCCCTGAGTGATCGGGGAAGGCACATCCTGTGTGAGGTATCCAACCGAACAAATCTTTGGGTGGTGGCTAATTATCGGAAAACCTCAAGCTAATGTAAGAAAAATGGCAGCGGACCGAAGCTGTACGATGATGTTTACTGAGCTTGATTGAAATGTAACGACATGAACTGGCCGTCTGGGATGTTAGGATGGGATTCCCTATGGCGCACACCGAAAGAACTCACTGCTGTTTTAGAGTGATCTTCCGTTTTATACATTGTCTCACATTTATCAACACGCCAGTTCGCGTGCACTTTCCTGCGACATTTTCACGAAAGGATCTGGTATTTCCTCAATCAGTTTCACTCCGCGTTGTAATTTTTCCGTCGTGGTTGAAGGTAGGAAGTGTGTTTTGGTGTACTGTGTTTGTACGTCCAGTTTTGGCCCGGTTATTTCAAAACGAAGATGATAACAAACAGTTTAGACAGCAATTGTCGTCTAAATCCGACAAGGAAGCTTGTGAGCCGACAAGCAAAGTTACGTCGCGTCCTACCCGCGTCTTAGCTGCCGACTATTCAGTTTAGGACTCTAGAGTGGTTTTAAAAGTTTACTATGCCAGAAAAAGCTCACTTCAAATTTTAAAGAAACGTCTTTACGAGCTTACAGTTCAAAACAGTACAGACTCATATACCAGGAGGGCTGCAGCGTCCAACTAGCACTAAAAGGTTGCCCCTCTCCTTACGAGCATGGTGGTTTCAGAATGCTGGACTTGCTGTCTTTTGTGGCATCTATGAAAATAAGCTGGCTGAGAAGATTATGTGTCAAAGATACTAAGTTAAAAAAAACTGCTGTTTTCCTCATGTCCTGAATTCAAAACAATGCTTAAAATGGGAGGGGAGTATGCAAATATAGTTATTCAGAGATGCCACAGCAGTTTCTGGAATGATGTAGCAAAGCACTACAAAAAGATCGCAGCCATCTGTCACCCTGGGACTGTCTCTGAGTTTATCTCTGAGTGTATCCATTACAACATTAATATTATACGGGACAATAAAACGGTACATGTTCCTGAATGGATTGATGGTGGCATAACTTATGTTAACGCTCTTATCAGTGAAGATGGCGTTTTTCTTACCTCTGATGAGTTTCGGAACAAATATCCACACATCTCCACAAACTTTCTTGTTTACTCTGGTATAATTAATGCTATTAAAAAGTATCAACAGAAATGCGGTCTGGAACTTGAATCTGGCGCATCCCCTTCATATTCAAAATTCTGGAGTATGATTCGTAGGGGAGGGAGTAAAGCTATTTACACTTTCCTTACAAAACCTCTCCATGAGGCAGCATGTGTAGAGAAATGGGAGGAACGATTTGGTAGTCTTAATTGGAAAAAATATTTGAACAACCCATTAGGACCACGTTGGATACGCAGTTGCGCTGGTTTCAGCTTAGACTTCTTCACCGCATTTTGCCAACAAAAAGATTTCTTTACTTGAGAAAGCTGGCTGATTCCCCTTTGTGTACTTTCTGTGCCTCAACGGAGGAAACGCTGCAACATTTGTTTTGGGGATGTCCCCACGTCCAATCCTTCTGGAATGATTTTCTCTCCTGGCTCAAAGAAGGTTGTAATCATTGTGATACTTTTAACTTATCAGAAGCTGTAACTCTGTTTGGTACGCAACACTTGATGCATACGGACAAACCACTAGATTTACTCATTATTCTGGCAAAATTTCATGTGTACAAGTGTAGACTAGGAGAGATATTACCCAATATGCTACTTTTTACAAGGACTGTGAAACAACGCTATGCAATTGAAAAATGTACCCACTTCACTTATGATAATTTAGGATTATTTCATAGACAGTGGGCTCCCTATCAGCGTCTGGTCACCTAATAATCACCCACGTACCCGGCATATCCCAATTTAAATTACAAAATGTCATAATGCTGCCCTCTCTGCCACTACCCCCCCCCCCCAATTTTTTTTTTTTTAAGCCTTTCCTGTGGCCTTTTTTTTTTTTCTTTCTTTCCTTTCATTTGACTTTTCTCTCTGTTATCTTCGTTATCTTTTATGTATGTATGCATGCTTGTGTGTTTTGTAGGATTACATGTACTGTACTTTGTTTATCCTGTACAGTGGTATGTCTGTAAATTTTGCCTGTTGTGTCAAGATAAAAAAAAATAGCCAAAACAGAGTAATAATAAAAAAAAAGGTTGCCCCAGAATAATCTGGTGCGTCTCCAGTACTAGCAGACGTCGCTACCCTAAAGCTCTGCAAGAGGTTTCAGCGGAAAAAGACTAAATAATTTAGAAGGAGCAACTGCCTATGTGTAATGTCATGTAATTACATTTAATATAGAAAAGGAACAAAGGCGTCGCTAAAGCCGAAAACATGCGCTCAATCAGGTCAATTTGAAAGTAGGGGAAGTAAGTAAAGCTGATAGACGCACCAGATTATTCTGGGGCAGCCTTTTAGTGCTAGTTGGACGCTGCAGCCCTCGTGGTATCGCCGCATGCACACCTGATGAGGTTCCCATTGACCCGAAACCATGGTCGTGAGTGGCTAAAATCACCAATTCATATGGCCTTGGTTGTACCGACCATCTTCCTCCAGGTGGGAGGGGAATGGGGGCCCTATGAATGGTGAGATACCCTTAGTTCTGTTATAAAGCACACATCTCCTAGATCTAGGGAGCGCTATCAGCTTTACTTACTTCCCCTACTTTCAAATTGACCTGTTATATCGCCATTTTCTTAGGAACTATGAACACAAGAGACACCCTACTTCAGGATAGCTAGTGATAAGAGCTTTACAAACATACTCTTTTGAATGACCTTGACCCATCTCACAAGTGAGCCAAGGAAGCTTTGCTCCACTAGTCTATATTAAATGTAATTACATGACATTACACCTAGGCAGTCGCTCCTTCTAAATTATTTAGTCTTTTTCCGCTGAAACCTCTTGCAGAGCTTTAGGGTAGCGACGTCTGCTAGTACTGGAGACGCACCAGATTATTCTGGGGCAACCTTTTAGTGCTAGTTGGACGCTGCAGCCCTCGTGGTATCGCCGCATGCTCACCTGATGAGGGTCCCATTGACCCGAAACCATGGTCGTGAGCGGCTAAAATCACCAATTCATATGGCCTTGGTTGTACCGACCATCTTCCTCCCGGTGGGAGGGGAATGGGGGCCCTATGAATGGTGAGATACCCTTAGATCTGTTAGACGTTTCAGCGGTAGGATAGTAGATTCCCCCCCCCCCCCTCCACTGTGGCTTGTAGCCAATATAGGGCAAGGCGGACTTGTCCATTGGCATACAAAGCACACATCTCCTAGATCTAGGGAGCGCTCTCAGCTTTACTTACTTCCCCTACTTTCAAACTGACCTGATTGAGCGCATGTTTTCGGCTTTAGCGACGCCTTTGTTCCTATTCTATATTAAATGTAATTACATGACATTACATCTAGGCAGTTGCTCCTTCTAAATTATATAGTCTTTTTCCGCTGAAACCTCTTGCAGAGCTTTAGGGTAGCGACGTCTGCTAGTACTGGAGACGCACCAGATTATTCTGGGGCAGCCTTTTAGTGCTGGTTGGACGCTGCAGCCCTCGTGGGTATCGCCGCATGCTCACCTGATGAGGGTCCCATTGACCCGAAACCATGGTCGTGAGCGGCTAAAATCACCAATTCATATGGCCTTGGTTGTACCGACCATTTTCCTCCCGGTAGGAGGGGAATGGGGGCCCTATGAATGGTGAGATACCCTTAGATCTGTTAGACGTTTCAGCGGTAGGATGGTAGATCCCCCCCCCCCCATTTCCACTGTGGCTTGTAGCCAATATAGGGCAAGGCGGACTTGTCCATTGGCATACAAAGCACACATCTCCTAGATCTAGGGAGCGCTCTCAGCTTTACTTACTTCCCCTACTTTCAAATTGACCTGATTGAGCGCATGTTTTCGGCTTTAGCGACGCCTTTGTTCCTATTCTATATATATATATGTGTGTGTGTGTGTGTGTGTGAATATAGATATGCGTATGTGTATGTATACGTATGTGTGTGTATGTGTATGTATACTGAGCCACAAAAGAAACGCAAATGGAGGGGTAGGAAGGGGTGAATAAAACTGAAGGCACTGTAGGTGTGCTGTGACCATTTATTCTGTGCGGTCCCCCCTCTTCAAAGAAGTAAGGACACAACACTGGCCGAACGGAGCCACACTGGCAGAGAAACTCTGGGGCAGCAAAACAGACCTCTTGAAGACCACTGCTTATATAAAGACCACAAACCTAATCATCTGAGGCGGAGTCCAGAACAGGGAACGCAGAAGAAGAAGAATTCTGTGCGGTCATGAGTCAGCATTGGACCTAGCGTGCAGCACGTGAAAATCAGGCCAGTGCCACTAAAAATGAGCTCACAGCGGCACCATGAACACGGAACCGCGTTTTTGCACGTGCATGTCGATTGCAAACAGTCATGTCGATCTTTTTGGGCTGAACAGTATTCACACATCACTAGGCTGTTACGCCCTGGCAAAGCAGTCACTTCCGCACGACCAGAATGCCAAGACTGAGCGCCGTCGACAGAGAAAGAGCCACAGGCCGACTCCAAGTTAGAAACCGTCCTGGCACAAGTCGTAGTTGCGTTTGGCGTGGCTGTCTCTACAATTTGTCGTTTATGGACCCGGTTCCAGGCAAGTGGCGACGTTCGGGACAACCCACGAAGCGGCAGACCCCGTGTAACGACTGCACGACAAGATCGGGCGATTCCCCGCAGCCACCTGCGTGAGCCATTATTCACTTCTGCAACGGAAACGGCCACGAACACCATTGGCAGGCATGGTGCACCAATTTCTGGTGAAACTGCGGCGTCGACTAACAAAACATCACCTGCACTGTCCTGCAAGGCGACCTGTTCTTACTCCAAGACACAGGCAACAACGACTGCAATGGGCCCAGCAGCACCTCACTCTCCAGCAGGACAATGCTCGTCCACACACTGCCAGAGTCATCACAGACTTCCTTCAGCAACAGGGCATCAGAGCTCTGCAGTGGCCCTCGCTGAGCCCTGATATGAACCCTATCGAACACTTCTGGGACCATCTGCAACGGGAGCTGAACGCCGCTCAGCCGAGGCCAACCACAGCCCGTCAGTTAGAGCAGGGACTGAGGCAGATCTGGAACAACGTCAACATGGCCACTGTCAACCGTCTGATCCACTCCATGCCCGCCAGATGTCAGGCTGTTTCCAACGCCCGTAGGGGGCACACGGGTTATTGACCCTCTCCGTGACGCTCGTGACACGTGAACACTGTTTGGTTAAGCCAACAAGAAGAACACTAAAGCCAGAAACTTGGTACCAAATTTTGTTGAATTCGATGAATTTGAATGGCCGCAAAGAAATGTCAAAAATGAGAGTAAATTGGATGGACCCATCGTTTGCGTTTTTTTTTTGTGGCTCAGTATATGTATGTGTATGTATGTATCTATGTATGTACGCATGTATACGTATGTAGGTATTTATGTAATATATATATATGTGTGTGTGTTTGTCTGTGTGTGTGTGCACACTGATATCTAAATTATAAATGCGTACGTGTGTATGTGTATCTACGTGTATGTGTGTTTATGTGTGCGCACGTACGGACACATACACTGTGCGATGTATACATTGCATTTGAAAGCATACGTATGCCGAAACAGCTGAGTCGGAGACACGCCCCCTCCCTTGACCCCATTCTTATAAATAGACGAAGATGTTTGACACGTTATCAATGGGGCCACCCCACGCGAAGACACGCGAAAATGCTATGCAGTGTTCTTAGTACTGTACTGGTTACTGCTGATCTGCCCTCGTTGTCGCTTGCCTCAACTTTTTTTTTTTCTGGTAACTACCACCTCTTTCACACAACACGAGACCTCGGGGCGACCTCTGACACTGAACCCGAGGTCGGCCTTCACCTTGCCCTCGTGGTCAGAACGAGGTCAGCTCGCGAGAAAATTTTAGGACGGTCACGTTGTTAGTGCGAACACATGGATGTTTATGGTTTTCAGCTCCACCTTGGTAGTGGTGCAGTGACTGCGGTGTCTTCCTATTGCGTCGGCTTGCCCAGCTTTTGTGTATTCCAACATTGTTTGGGTACTGGGGGAGTGAGTGGAATCGTGACACAAAACTTAAGACGTGTGAGAGTTGTGTACTTCCTGCTGTTACGTGGATTACATGTACTGGGTCAAACATCCATGTGATATCTTCAATGGGGCGGCGTTGTCTCTCAGTAAGTACCTGTCTGTTTATGTGTGTGTTATAGCAGTCATGTCTTCGTCAACTGGTGCTTCTTGCCCTTCCCGAGAGTTTTTCTTTTTTTTCCATCGAGGAAGCAGAGTCCAGTTGATTTGAATCACGGCATTGGATACAGGAATCAAACATGTCATTCACTACACACACTTACTATGATAACTCATGGCCTATACACACACAGTATGAGAGTCATGCGTCTCTGTCTACATTGGGCTTCTCGATCTTGTCCACCCTTGGCAGGTGAGGTGGACACCAGCTAGTGCTTCTTTTCTTTTTTTCTCTTTTTTTTTCATTTTTTTTCTCTCTCTCTCTCTCTCTCTCTTTTTTTCTCTTCCTTTTTTTCTAACTAGTTGTATTAGTTATACCCTTGTACAATATGTTTTGTTTGTCATTTGCTTTTTGCATTTTATTTAGTACTGATTTGATACATGCTGCAAGCTACGTTTGTTACGACACTACGCTGATGTGTTTGGTGATTGCGACAGCTTTTGTTTTCATTATATGGGCAACTGTTCAGCAGACTGCATGTAGATAATGGATAGGCTACACTCAGGAATAACCATTGCTTCAGTAAACTGTCAGGGGCTTGGGAACGTTAAGAAGCGGAGGGATGTACTGTATTCCACTTTCTGAGAGAGAAAAAATATAGCATCTACTTCCAAGACACGCATTTTAATTTCAAACTTGAGGACTATATACGGGCAGAATGGGGATACAAGTGTTTTTTTTTTTTCATCTCACAACTCCTCGTCACGGGGGGTTGCTATTCTCATAAATAATAACTTTGAGTTTAAAGTGAAAAAGTACTCAAGGACCCAGATGGGAACTATTTATTCTTGCACTTAGAGATGCTTTTTAAGAACTTACTGTTTGTAAACTTATGTGGCCCCAGTAGGGACACTCCAGACTTTTATGAGGAAATCAGTGAACACATTACCCAGTTAGGAATTACAGAGGTTATAATGGCAGGTGACTGGAACTTAGTCTTAAACCAAAGTATGGACTGTTTTAATTACAAACATATCAACAACCCTAAGGCTAGAGAAAGAGTTATAGAGTTAGCGGATAAGTTCAGTTTAATCGATGTATGGAGAGAGATGAACCTCGAATACAATAGGTACACATGGCGTAGACATAACCCCCTGCAACAGAGTAGGTTGGACTTTTTCATGGTAAGTGAATCTCTATTGGATACGGTGAAAGACACTGACATTGAATATGGTTACAGGTCTGACCACTTTATGATAACCCTCAGACTTCATACTGATCACCAAAATAAACATAAGACATTCTGGAAATATAATAGCTCCTTGCTCTATGATACTCAACATGTAAGAGAAGTAAGAGACACCATAGACTGTGTTATTGAAGAATACGCTCTTCCCGTCTATGATAGAAAAAATTTACATACGATACCAAAAGATGAACTTAATTTTACTATCACAGACCAAACACTTTTAGAAGTATTGTTAATGAAAATAAGAAGTAAAACTATTTCATATGCGACAAGGAAAGAGAAGCAAGCAGAGGAGAGAGAAAAATTGTTAGAAGAATAAATAGAAAGAATTGATATGAAAAACGTCAAAAGCGCTTCAGAAGTTAAACAACTTGAGTACAAGAAAACTGAACATATAGCCTTAAGAGAAAAAAGGATGGACGGAGTTTTACTAAGATCCCGAGCCCGCTGGGTGTCAGAGGGTGAAAAGATAACCAAATACTTCTGCGAGCTAGAAAAAAAGACACTACGTTAGTAAGTGTATGCCAAAACTAGAACTGGATGATGGGTCGGTTATCACAAACTCAAATGCAATCACAGACGAGGTGAGGAGGTTCTACGAGGAACTTTATGCTGAAAGAGGGGTGGAAACATGCGATATTAGTGAATTAGTGAATGCATTACCAAAATCAGATAAAGATACATCTGATAGATTGGAAGGTTATATTTCATTAAGGGAAGCAGGAGAAGCACTAAAATCAATGAAAAACAGAAAAAGCCCGGGCACAGATGGATTTACGGTTGAATTCTTCAAATTTTCCTGGAAAGATCTTGGCCAGCTGGTTGTTAAAGCAATAAATGAAAGTTTCTTAAAAGGTGAGATGCCGACTATCCAAAAGGAAGGAATTTTTACATGTATCCCTAAAGGTGACAAACCACGACAGTACATAGAAAACTGGCGCCCGATAACTTTGTTAAATGAATTTATAAGATTGCCTGAGCTTGCATTGCTCAACGTATTAAATCGGTATTGCCAGACCTTATAAACGAAGATCAGACTGGGTTTATTCGTGGGAGATACATCGGGGATAACATAAGGCTAATCTACGACCTTATTCATTTCTTAAATGTCAACAAGCAGCCTGGCATCCTCCTCTCCATAGACTTCGAAAAAGCCTTCGACTCGGTGAATTGGGACTTTATGCATAGAGTTTTGCTTTCATTTGGTTTTGGACCAGATCTGCGAAGGTGGGTTAGGGTCTTATATACAAATATTAAATCAACTGTCATTGCTGGAGGCCAAGTGTCATCCTGGTTTTCGATCTCGAGGGGTTGCAGACAGGGAGATCCGGTCTCGCCATACCTGTTTGTATTGTGTGTGGAAATTCTGGGGACCATGATACGGGAAAACCCAGGTATACAGGGAATTCAAATACACGAGAGTATCCACAAGCTTGCTCAATATGCAGACGACACTCAGACTTTTTAAAATGATAATAATCTTTTGAAAACTGTATTAACACCTTACAACATAAGGAAAATAAGAGAGGTCAAACTAAGATGGTTTCAAATTAGAATTCTTCATAGAATTTTAGCCACCAACATTATTTTGAAAGAAATGAATGTGGTAGGAAGTGACAAATGTAGTTTCTGTGAAGGGGAAAGAGGAACAATTGAACATGTACTGTTTCATTGTCCTTGGTCGACAGATTTCTGGAAAAAGCTGCATTAATGACAAGTGCCCACATGCACACAATGTTCGGCTTACGGAACCTCTTGTTGTATTGATGGTCATGATGAGAACATCCGAACTGACAGCATATTACTTTTGATTATTATGGTGGCAAAGTTTTTTGTTTATAAGAAACGGTTGGAAAAAAAGAAACCTGACCTATCCCATTTCTTAAAAGATTTACAGAAAAGAATAAAAATAGAAAAATGTGCGGCTTATATAGAATCGAGGGGTACAGATGTCATTACTCAATGGCAGCTGTACGAGACAATTTGCGATGTGGAGTAACTCACATGCATCACATGCTCACACACCCTACAGCAGGCTGATATGCAGACTTACTCTTACAAAACTAATAGGTGTGTACATATACATGTACATGTACAACAGGTGCAACGTGTGTGTGTGTGTGTGTGTGTGTGTGTGTGTGTGAGAGAGAGAGAGAGAGAGAGAGCACAATATAAAAAACAGAAGACGATTTCTGGATTGTTCTGAGATAAATTTATTGAATTCATGATATACGCCATTGTACGGACAACTTTATCTGACTGTATACACTGAGTAGTATCATAGCACTATTACATTAATAATTTGTACCATTGAATGCCCAGTGGATGCGGGCTGTTGCCACCATCACATGTTTGCATGTATGATTGCTGCTGTACTTGCCCCCCCCCCAAAAAAGAAAAAAAGAAAAAAAGAAATAAAATAAATATAAAAAAATAAAAATAAATAAATTTAAAAAAAAAAAGATATGTCAACATAACATAGTAAGTAATCTGTGTTAATTAGCTGGTTACAGCACGTACGCTGTTACAATTTTACTAAATTATAGGATAAGCAAATGTAGGCATAATAGCTCTAACTGACCAAAACACCCCTTCGCATAACTGCCGTAGAGAGGTATAACGGTAAGTTGCTTATCACATTTATATTTCTAGATGACAGAAGTAAAGATCATCTAAATGCATTAGGATAGTTGCAGTACGTCTTTGGGTGGGTGGGTGGGTGTTTGGGAGTTTAACGTCCTTTTTCACCACATAAGGGTGATATCAAAGACGGGGCAACGAGAAAAAAGGCCAGCACAAATATTTGGCCCCAGCCGGCGGGATTCAGTACGTCTTTGGAATATGGTGCATTTCAAAGTCAGCAAGACTAGACTGTGGCAACAAAGAACAACTCATCTTTTATGAATGCTTGGCACATAGGACAGACCATACTTTGAAATTCGGAAAACAAAATGAAAGGAATAGTGCGCCCTTTATAACATGTCATTTTGTCACGGTATGATGTTTAATAAAACGAACAAAGGGAGGCAGTCTTCCGGATGTGTTTACACACACACACACACACAGACGCGCGCGTGCTCCTCTGTGATATTCTCTCACTCTATTACACTACTGAGAGTGTGGCAAAAACAAAACGTAGCATAGCGATGACTTTTATGTTTTACTCGTCCCAATTAAAGAAATTCCGAAAACACGATGAAAGGAATAGTGCGCCCTTTGAAACAGTTATCACCTAACATGCCATTTGTCACGGTGTGATTTTTAATAAAACGAACAAAGGGAGGCAGTTTTCCGGGCGTGTTTACACACAAACACACATATGCGCGCATATGTCAGCTGTCACACGGTTTCAGTGGTACGGCACACGTGTAGGTGAAGCAGTTCAGTTTCCACAGCACAACGGAACATGAAAGGACGGGGTTGGGAGGGTGGTGTTCGCCAAGGTAAAGCAGGCAGTCAGTATGTTTACCTCTAATACATCCTCCCCCCCCCTCCCCACTTTTCCCCCAAAGCATGATCCCCCCCTTCCCCCCCCCCTTTCCCTTTTTCCCCAATGTAGCTGTGTCTGTGTGTTGTGATTTGTGTTTGATACTGTTTATTTATGGACATAAACAAATGGGACATAACTTCAACAAACAAGCAAAAGGTAACTCTGCAGAGTTACCTTTTGCTTGTTTGTTGATGTCCCATTTGTTTATGTCCTGAAGAAGGCGTAAGCCGAAACGTCGACCTGTGCCGTCCTTTGTCAAAGTTAAGTGGTTTCTGTCCCTTTTGTGTCGCTTTTATTTGCTTAACTTGTAACCACTTCGCAGTCATTACCGTTTCCGTTTCTATTTCTTCCCGTAACAGTTGTTCAGCAGCACGAGCAGGGCGCTGCGAACAAAGCCCGCCAGGGCGAAGACGAGTGTCAGAGTGAAGTCCGAGAATCCCGCGTTTTGTTCTGTGGAGCGTGAGGTGCATTGTTTAGACTATCTCCGGTTTAGACCAGTTCGGTCAGCTTGTGTTGCACGTGGGTTACTCACCAGCGCAAATGCTGACCGAGGTGAGAAAGCTCAGGGCCAGCATCTAAAAGTCGGGGTTAGGGAGTTTAGCCCCGGGTTAGAGTCTAACCTCGAACTAGCTCTAGGGTTAAATTTTCTGGGTTTTTGTTTGTTTGTTTGTTTGTTTTAAATCAGGAAGCGGGTCCATTCCAGCAAGGTGCCTATGCCGTTATAGAAGGATTTTTGTCTTTCTTTCTTCGCTTCCTTTTATATTTATCAGCCGCCAATTAGTCTTTGTGGCTTGCGCGGCTTTAAGCCCTAAAACCTCACTCACTCACCCCTTTTATATTTAATTTTGTTTTGGAGTTTCCTTTGTCCTAGTCTGGGTTAAGCTCGTAGCCGTGGGTTAAATTAACCTCGAGTTTTACATACGGGCCTAGTTTTTTTTAGTCATTTGTCGCCCGATTGTTAAGCTATGTATAGAGGGCCGTAGGCCAGGCAGGCGGAAAACTGTGTGATAAACAGCCTAGCGTGACTAGGATGAGTCATGTTTCATTCACTGTTGTCACTATTGTTGCTATTGCAGGCGCGTAGGAAGATGCTGAGAGGAAGGGGGGCCCATTAAGTCGGGTGAACAATACGGCCGGGGTGAAGAAAGGTGGGGGGGGGGAGGGGAGGTTTGTGTGTGTGTGTGTGTGTGTGTGTGTGTGTGTGTGTGTGTGTGTGTGTTGACTGCCAAGGCTTGTGTCCTGCGACAGCAAAGCAGGGGTGCCCCACCACTGGTGGGCCCCCTCTCCTCTTTTCAAAAGCAAGGGGAGCCCAAAGATATTCGGGCCCCCCTTCCAAAAATTGAACGGGGGCCTGGGCCCCCAAGGCCCCCGTGGTTTCTACGCCCTTGGTATATGCTCCTGTTTTAAAATAACGGCTTGAAATCAACGGAAAAAGGTCGTACATTTTGATTACCCCCCCCCCCCCGTGGCCCTTTGTAACTGATGTTTGCGACATCATTCATGCTTACGTGGATGATAAAAAGATTTCTTCTTGAGGCAAGTGGCCGCTACCTGGCGATGAAAAAAGACCAGAATATTTAGTCATCTTTCATCGCGAGGTAGTAATATACAATAATCTGAGGTCGTCTCAGATGTTAGACCATGCAATGAAAAAAAAAAGAAGGTCATTTTTCGTAGTGAGGTAGTCACAGAGTCTACGACCTCACAATGAAAACAGTAGTCATGTTTCAGTTAAAGTTTAAAACCTCTGGTGTTTGTAGATTCCAAGAAAATGCCAATGCCAAATTTCTAAACAGGCAGCTTTAGTGACCTTGACCTTGAGTCAAGGTCCTTCAACATGTTATATTTTGAAAGGTTTACAGCTGTCTATCGGCTTGCCAAGGTTGGTGCCGCTACTGTTGTTTAGATTCTGAGAAAATGCCCGTGTTAAGGATTACTGCGGAAATGCCGAAAATAGCTTGTACGGCCTTGACTTTGACACAAGGCCATTAAATACATGTACATCTGAAAATTTCTTATGAATGTCTATCATCACGACCTCACAATGAAAACAGTAGTCATGTTTCAGTTAAAGTTTAAAACCTCCGGTGTTTGTAGATTCCAAAAAAATGCCAATGTAAAATTTTCAAACAGACAGCTTTACTGACCTTGACCTTGAGTCAAGGTCATTCAGAATGATATATATTTTGAAAGGTCTTATGGTTGTCTATCAGTACGCCAAGTTTTGTGCCTCTGCTGTTTGTAGATTCTGAGAAAATGCCAATGTTAAGGTTTACTGTGCACACACACACACACACACACACACACACACACACACACACACACACACACACACACACACACACACGACGGTGGGTTAATACACAAACTCTCTTTATCACACAAGGGGGCCAAAAATTGGTTTGGTTATGAATCGATGTATTTGTATAGTTTCATGGTAATTTTCATGTGAAGGAATTACTGAGTTTATTGTATTCGTGAGTTGTTAGTTGTAACTGATAAGTGAATGCCGTATCTAACTGTTTTAATTGTGTTTGTAGGTTTGTATAACGCAAAAGTGTGTTAAGCGTGGTTAAAGCTATAAGTTAAGAAAACAACACTTTGTTTTCACCTTTTGGGGTAGCTGCTGACGCACTTGGAGCCGCTGAGTTCGTGACCAGTAGGGAGTCATTACAGTTGCTCGCGTTCCTGAGGAGGAGCAACTTCGTCCGCTCAGTTGGTCGGTGTGGTTATGCGGTCAGTGTGTCACGGTTCCGTTGAGCGAACTGGGGTATTGTGGGCTACCAAGTGTGCGTTCTTGGAGGAGGAGCACGACCTGTCTACGCTACCCCAAACACCCACCCACCCACTCCATAACAACCAGGTAATAATAATAATAATAATAATAGGGCGCCTATCCCCGTGGAACGAGCTCTAGGCGCCTTACAATCTAAAGCCTAAAAAAAACCCCAAAAAACATTCACTCAATGTGCACTACGTAAGAACAACTAAACACACACACACACACACACACACACACACACACAGAGCTGAAACGAAAAGGACTGGCAGAGACCAAGATTGAAAACCAAGAACACGTACCAGTGATAAAAACCCAAAACAAAAGAACAGATTAAAATGAGACAGATAAAACCTAAAAGATAGCAGTGGTGAGAAGCTAAAAGTAAGACTGACACTATAAGACTTGCATATGATGCCACCCTTGCGCATTTTGAGATCACAGCTCATAAGTATGATCGCGCAGATCAGTCCTGATACTTTAAAAACAAGTGTGTCTTAAGGTTGGATTTAAAAGACGACAGTGTTGGGCAATCTCTGAGGGGCTTTGGTAAAGTGTTCCATGTGGCAGGACCAGAGTAAGAAAAAGAGCGCTTCCCGAAACTGTTTAGATTTAAGCGAGGGACACAGAGGTGCCCAGCTTCCTGGGAGCGCAGGGATCGGGTAGGAATGTATGGAGGGAGGAGCTCAGCAAGGTATGAAGGTGTGTTAGTCTGCAGAGAGCGGTAGCATAGAGTTGCGACCTTGTATTCAATTCTAGCCTTCACTGGCAGCCAATGCAACTCTCTCAGGAGAGGTTTTGCATGGTCTCGCTTGGATCTGCGGAGGACTAGCCTTGCCGCATTGTTCTGCAGCCTCTGTAAACGATTGATTTTATCGTCAGGTAAGCCGGACAACAAGGAATTGCAGTAGTCAAGCCGGGACAAGACAAAGGCTGGCATCAGTTTTTTCGTAGCCTCGACTGACAGGAACGGTCTAATATGGGCTATTCTTCGAATTTCGAGAAATGTGATCTTGCACATGTGACTGATCTGACGGCCCATGGACAGTGATGGATCGAGGATAACACCAAGGTTCCTCACCTTGTTAAAGAGGGGGATGTTCGTCCCTAGTAACTCAATGCCAGTATGGTTGCTAACAGCTTTAAGTTTTGAGAGTGTGGAAATGGGCATAACTTCAGTTTTGTCACCATTCATCTTGAGTTTATTATTGGTCATCCACGTCACAACAGTTTCAATGCAGCTTTGCATGTCCAGGACAAGCTGTGGAAGATGGGATGGGCTGGAAGAAGCTTGTAACTGCGTGTCGTCAGCATACATGTGGTATAACTTTCAGTACTGTGGTTAACACGGTAGGCTGATTGAAATGGTTCAGTCAAGTCATTTTCAGCAAGATGAGCGGATAGCTGTGCGAGAACGATCTTCTCCAACACTTTTGACAAAAAGGGCAGATTAGATACAGGTGGAGGGAATCCAGTGAAGTAGACCTTCAGAAATGACCCTCGGATGTCTCACTGGACTAAGGGTCAGCAGACATCCGCCTACTGACCTTCCCCCAGAGAAGAGTTTAAGGGAGCAAAAGACAGGTGCATGGATGATGGAGGCAGAAATAAGACTAAAGAAAGAGAAAAAGGGGTGGGCAAGCTCAGCGAAATCAGCCCCGCCTCGTGAGGGCGAGCCCATGGGGCCTTGACGACTGATATTTCTAGATTCTGTGACAATGCAAATGTTCCTTTCATGTTGCGTTGTGCTGTTGAAAGCTGCTTAAATTAAACATTTGAAACCATCGAAACCGTGTGGCAGCTGACATACGCGCGCGCGTGTGTATGTGTAAACACTCATTTCTTTGTTCCTTTTGTTAAAAATCACACCGTGACAAATGGCATGTTATTTCATAAATCTATCTGCCGTTGACACCAAACGGCGCACTATTCCTTTCATCCTGTGGAAAACATGCATTTTGTCGATGTACTGGGTCTTGTTTTAGCAACAGACTCTCAGTAATGTAACAGAGTGAGAGCACAGCACAGAGGTCTCAATGGAGGACATACACAAACGTGCGAGCGCGCATTTTTCTGTGTGTGTGTGTGTGTGTGTGTGTGTGTGACGACCACACACACACACACACACACACATACACACAATGTTTTTTTTAAAATTTTCTTCTTTTTGGTTGGGCACATGGCTGCACAGCATCAAAATATACGACTATACGAATGTACCAATATAGGCAAATTTATCTACTCTTAACATATGGATGTATGTTTACACTGGCACCTGTAAGGACACAGACAAATGTATACCTATCTATATGCATACATAACACACACACACAATGTTATTCAGTGTAGGCTCTCGGCCCATGACTGAAAAGGGGGGGGGGGGGGGGGTTAACACGCATACAGCGATTGTACAAATTTTAGCCGATACATTTACCTGCTAGTGTTTGAATTCCGGTTACAATAAACAAATATATAGCTACACACACACACACACACACACACACACACACACACACACACACACTATACTCACACCTACGTGTACACATACGTACACACTAGTAACATAATTGTATACATGATTATATGTTGTACAATAATGTTAACTCCAACAAAGTCCGATCTGCTATATGTAGCAGCATGTACCCATGCTGACATACACTATTCACCCATCTCATCCACCCCATGGGCTCGCCTTCACGCGGCGGAGCTGATTTCGCTGAGCTTGCCCACCAGTTTTGCTCTTTCTTTACTCTTATTTCTGCCTCCCTCGGTCCATTCGCCTGTCTTTTGCTCTCTTAAAGTCTCCTCCGGGGGGAGGTCAGTAAGTGGGTGTCTGCTGACCCTTGGTCCAGTGAGACATCTGAGGGTCATTTGTGAAGGCCGACTTTACTGGATTCCCCCCACCTGGTCTGCACCCTGGCGGGCTTTGTTCGCAACGCCCTGCTGGTGTCGATGAACACCTGTCATCGTTGAAGACCTTCACAACGCACCCCTCTGTGGTGCGTTGCTTTCCCAAACCGCCTCACCCCCCCAAACACCCACCCACCTCAAACCGCCTCACGGCGGGGAGGTTCCGTGTTGGAGCGGTCTATTCTCCAACTGCACCCTAGGCATGTTGTCTTCATTGGCAACTAAGGAATTTTCCTTCCTACCTCTCTGTCTATCCCCCACCAGCCCATTCGCCTGTCTCTTTCTCTTTAAAACCTCCCGAATTTAGCCACTGGCCTTCCTCTCATCTCTCAGCTGATTTCTAAGTTCGGCCCTTTCATCTATTGCATTACCTCAATCCGCCACTACCTCACAGAGGATGCGACTAAAGTCCTCGTTTGTGCTTTTGTCTTGTCGAAGCTGGACTACTGCAATGCACTCCTGGCTGGCTGCCCTCAGTTCCTCCTAAACAGACTTCGAAAGGTTCAAAATGCTGCTGTTCGCTTAGTTCTTAAAGCAAAGAAAACAGATCACGTCACACCCCTTCTTAGCACTCTGCACTGGTTGCCTGTGTCTTCTAGAATTCAAGATTTCATCCCTTACGTACAACTGTGTCACCTCCTCCTGTCCTCCATATCTGTCTTTTTTGCTTCAGCTTTAAACTCCATCTAGACAACTCCGTTCTGCTGCTGATACTCTGAAACTGCGTGTCCCTCGTGTCAAGACAAAGACCTTTGGTCAGCGTAGTCATTCATACCAGGGTCCGACTTGTTGGAATGATCTCCCAGTTTCGATCAGATATGCAGACACAAAACTATCTTTCAAAACAAATTTGAAAACCCACCTCTTCACAGCCTTCAACCAATAACTGTTGCCACATCATCATCTTGCTGGTCATATGTGTGTGTGTGTGTGTGTGTGTGTGTGTGAGCCAGGGGCAGCCCGTGTATGATGCTGCACATCATGTGTTTTTATATTTCTTCTTTTTAACCTCTCACTCACGTCTGCACTACCAGTGGTTAGGGATAAGTGATGTTGGGCATGCTGCGAACTGGTTTATTTTACTTACTGGATTCGCGCTGTATCGGTCGCAAGCTGTATGACGTTGGGCATTTTTCTCAGGGAACGGTCCTCCCGCCCGTACTTTTCACACTCTATACAGATGATTTACGGAGCAGTAGCCCTCTTAGTACTCTGATGATTCAGCACTGACAGACTTTTCGCAGTCAGAAACTGACTTTGAACAGCAGGTGTCTGAACTATGTGTCTGGTGCAAGAATAGGGGAGCCGGGGTGGTCGAATGGTAGAGCGTTGGACTTCTAATGCTCGGGTCGTGAGTTTGATCCCGGCTGGGGCCAAATATTTGTGCTGGCTTTTTCATCGTTGAAATGTTTAACCCCACCCACCTCCAAAAAAAAAAAAAAAAAAATCAAAAAAAAAATCAAAAAAAAAAAATCACAAGCATCCAGCAGCTAAAGACTCATGTGCAGGGCAAATTAAGCAAATTCCAATATTCCGGGGTTGTTTGCAATCATGTGCTAGCAGCGACCACCTACCCCTCATTCCTCTGTCGTCTGCTAGCTCTTGTGCCAGCCGCGCATGAATACATTGTACAAATACTGAGTCCCATACCCCAGCGTCCAGCCGCGAATTAGTCTTTGTGGCTTGCGCGGCTTTAAGCCCTAAAAACTCACTCACTCACCCCAGCGTCACTATCCCCTGTTTTATACTACACGGTATTACCTGGCATGAAACTTCTTTACAAAGGCAACAAACAGCCCCACATAGCCATATTTTACTCTGCACACAAATTTACAAAGGCGCAAAAATTCTGTACTATATTTACCGGAAGTACTACATGCCCCGGAAGCTATTAATGCTGTGTAACAAAAAGGCTTGGAATCTTTACTTCTTTCTTTACGGTTTTAGTCTGTATGTATGTTTGTATGTATCTATGTATGTATATATGTATGTGTACATGTGTGTACTAATGTATCATGCGCGTACTCCTGTTTCATACGTGTATCGCCATGACCATGACGTTTGTAAGAATGTGCTGTATGACTGTGTATGTAATGGTTTTGCTAATGTACGGGTTCGTATCCCGGCTGGGGCCAAATACAGTCAAACACGCTTAAGTCGAACTCGCCCGGGGAATGGAAAATCGTTTCGCATTATATATCCGAGTTTCTGCATATCCGAGTTCGGATAAGCCAAACTTTTCCCGAGAAATCACCCTGCAGTTCGGCTTAACCGAGTTTTTTTCAGGATAAGTTGTAAAATCACTTGGAATGTTTGTAAAAAGTTTTTTTTTTTTTTTTTTAAAGAGAATATCTTTGCTTCCCTTTGCAACTGAAACATCGAATTGATAACTTTGCGAAAGTTTGTAGACGTGTATGCTGCTTTAGTAAGGGCAAATGTATACTATATGTATGTGCAAATGTGTATAATGGCAACGGTCTGAGAGAGACACGGGTCGAGCTTATTGATTCCTGAGACTAGTAACACAGACAAAACTCGCTCTCTCTCTCTCTCTGTGCGTGGTGTGTGTGTGTGTGTGTGTGTGTGTGTGCGTGTGCGTGTGTGTGTGTGTTTAAATGAATAAGATCAAAACAGTGACAACTTATAAGTGCTTTCTTCAGTGGGGCTTTATTTTTTAAAAAAAACAACCAAACTATAAAACTAAATGGTGAAAACACACACACACACACACACACACACACACACACACACACACACACACACACACACACACACACACACGGGGAGACTGCATGTTACACACTCCCTCCCCTACACACGCCAAAAGAAACAATCGTGCACGCACAAATCTAAGCCCGAGCTCACATCCTTTCGACTAGCCCATAAACCACGCCCATCGCAAATCTCCCAAGCTAGTTACCTCTCGACCTGCCCCACCCCTGTGCCCCTCCCTCGGCCATCCCATCTCTAACCATGAACCCTCACGCACGCAAACCTAGATCTACCACTCATTCTGTCCAAACAATGGCGCCTGCAAAATATGTGGCACGCGTCATCACTGAGTTTCCCACATACTGAAAAACAGGTGACGTGTTCGTTTCCGTAGGATAATTATAGCCGTGACGAAATAATTATGTTCATAAGTTCTTCCCGACGTGTTTTACAAGCAAAAATTTAAAAAAAGTCTCTCCGACAGTGTTTAGAGTTCGGCTTATCTGTCAAAATCACGTTTGAGATATCCGTGTTTGAGTTAGCTATTTTTTTTGGGACAGAGTTTGGCTTATCCGAATTAGAAATAGTCTTACAAAGAGGGGGGTCTGGCGGGGAATTGGTTTTGGTTTCTGTTATCCGAGTTTTTTGCTTAAGCGTGTTTCGTTTAGGCGAGTGCGACTGTATTTGTGCTGGCTTTTTCATCGTTGCCCCGTCTTTGATATCACCCTATATGTGGTGGAAAAGGACGTTAAACCCCAAAACACCCACCCACCCTGGTGCAAGAATAATTTTCTGGAACTGAATGTGAAGAAACAAAAGAAATGGTGATTTGCTCTGGAAGAGAGGATGTGAGTGTGAATGGCTTGGTGATTAGAAGCCAGACTGTGGAGCGTGTGAGTGAAAAAAAAAATTGGGAACCATCATTGATGATAAATTGAATTTTGAGTCAAACACTATAGCTATTGCTAAGATATGTGACCAACGACTGTTTTGTATACATGTACAGACTACGCTCTTTTCAAGTTAGCTCTGAAACTCTGCAAGTTGTAGGTGAAAGGCAAGCAAGTCTGAGTGTGTTGTATGAGAATAGAATGGTGAGAAAGGGTTTTGGTATTATGAATGATTCTGGTCACATTTTATCTCAGTATTGCCAGAAATTACAATCAGGCCGACCGCTTAGAGCCTTTACTGCCAAGAAACTCAAAACAATGAATAGCGTTGTACCAGTGTCTATTAGGCTGATGAATAAGGAGATGTAAGACTCTGTGTGTGTGTGTGTGTGTGTGTGTGTGTGTGTGTGTGTGTGTGTGAGTGTGTGTGTGTTGGGGGGGGGGGGGTGTTGTAGGCTTGTGTGGAGGGCTTGTTGATGGTGATACTTTATAATGGTGCTGAGATAATTTTCTTGTCGGGTGTCGGTTGACTTCGACTGTGATGGAGTTCTGTGCACCTCTGCTGTCGTGCTGCTGCTGTGATGTGAAGTGATGTGGGGTGTAGTGTTGTAATTTATAGTTCTGCAATATGTGATAGAAGGCAGGTCACTGTTTTAGGTGTGAGTGTGCGAATATGTAAATAGGTGGAGTGGGCGTGTATGGCCATATGAGTGAGTGAGTGGCATGTTTTATGTTTTATGAGACCACAAAGCAATATTCCACTTTTGGAAATTAATAAAAAATTCTTATGTCTTCTTATGTCTTAATGATTTTGTAATTTTGTTCGTTGTGTGTGATTTATTTTGCTTTCTTGTGAAGCTGTAGTTTTATAGTTTTACTAAGGCAGCAAAGAGAAGATTAAAGACAAAACTTACTCTTATACTGTGCCTACATCTTTTCATCCTTGTAACTCTGTCTGTCTGTCTGTCTGTCTGTCTGTCTGTCTGTCTCTCTCTCTCTCTCTCTCTCTCTCACCGAGAATGAAACACGACTTGCGTCTCAACAAACTGAAATATACTGCGCCGTTACGCCGTCTTGTTTTTATTGACTGCAGTCATTTTTTTTTTTTCGTATCATTATTACTTCATACCAACAGTCCCCAAACTTGGACTTCACACAAAGTTAGTATTTCACCGCTCCTCTTAATTCGTACGTAGCGCCCGATACGAGGAGCCGTGCAGGCCTCAGTTTGAGTCATACCAGGTGCAATGGTTCCAACAGTCCAACAGGCCTGTGGGTTGCTTGAGTGGGTCTCGGGATTATGTTCAAACACCTCGACAGCGGCGCCGTTCACTCTCTCGGCTTAGCGAAGACAACAGACAATGCTTACAACTGTGATCACAGCATCTAACCCCTTTCGTCTATGTATTAACACAATGTCTTACTTTCCAATTCTTAATTAATAATAATGATAATCATAATGAGGATTTGTCTGGCGCCCGACCTCCTGCTGGAGCTCTGGGGCCGTGGTCACGACGCGTTCGTAACTTTTCCGCCACCGATTTACGCACGCGAAGGTCCGTAACTTACGATTTGTGATAAAATTGGGTGGTCATGACGTTTGCGCAGAGTTACGGCCGCTCGTAAACCCTTGCGCATTGTACACCACCTAGGAGGGTGTCGGAAAGGTGCCGTAGTCTTTGCGTAAATCTGAAAAATGGCGGCCCGCTTGATTTACCAACTGCAAATGAGAAGAGCATTGCGACGGGAAAGGGTGTTCCGCGATCGTACTAACCCTTTTGACTCGTACGACGATGTGGACATGCTTCAAAGGTTTAGATTTAGGAGGAGAGACCTGCAGGAATTGTGCGATCTGCTGTAGGACGACTTGAGGTACCCGTGTAGAGGGGGCGCGTTCAGTTCACTACGCACCCTGCAATGCAAAGGCCTGTATGACCGGCCGTATACACATCGTGGGTTGATTTGTTTCCTTTTTGTGGGTTAACATTTGTTGTGTGTGTTTCGGACTAGTTCAGTGCTGAACGCACTCGGTCAGTCCTCACTGATCAGCCACCACCGTTTTGATCGTATGCCTGTCAATGCAGGTCTCATTCATCGTGTTGTGGACCCGAAATGTGCGGGTTCCGAATTCAGAGTTTTGGTCGAGTCATGTTTATCTGCCGTAGCAAGTCAGGTTAAATGCGTGGCATGTATGTGCAGAGTTTTGTTGATGTTGTTGTTATCCTCTCTTTCGTTTTTCGTTCTTTGATTGAGGTTTATTCCGTTGGTTTTCTTGCCAGTGAGCCTGCTACATACGGTTTGTACGTGCAGTAAATGCTTCTACTGGTCCAATGTTGAGATAGAGACTGCTAGGGAGCGGTCTATATGCGACCTGCATGCACTCCTGATCACACTCTCCACATACATGCCACGCATTTAACCTGACGCTATGGCAGATAAACATGACTCGATCAAAAACTCTGTAGTGAACGCGTAGTGAACACACCCCCTCTACTCTTTCACTCTTCACGCTGGAAGGAGAATTTGTGCAGGTCACGTGATGGTGTTTTCCGTGGGAATCCCAGGGGTCCCACACCTATCTAAAAATAACCCGTACGTGACACCGTTTCCAGTAAGTGCGCGTCGTGACCGGCCAACTAGCGGAAGAGATAGTTTTCACGTAGCCACGTACGAACTTACGATCCGCAACCTATTTGCGCAAAGAAATTTGCGTTCGCGTCGTGACCACGGCCCCTGGGCGCCTCACAATAGCTAGTATAGTGGCAATGCATACACATGAGATACAAATGAAAAATACATAACATTACACATTACATACACATGTATGAAATAGACGTCACATACACGTTACATACACACAGCTATGATACATCTTAACATGACATCCTAAAATGACAATGATGGTGACAGTGAAGGTAAGAAGTTATTCTGTATAACACAGCCGGAAGAAATACCTTGAATGCCTGTGTGACTGTTTGCAAATCAGCTATCGTAAACCACAACAAATTCCTATTATTTATACAGATGGTGATAACGTTATGTTTACAGCGATGTATTAAGAATTCGCCCATACTACCATACGTGTCTCCGTGACAGCTATGTTATTTTGATAGACATTCCTGTTTTCTTATCTCATGTGTCGATTTAGGCAATAGTTGTGTATTCTCGCATCTCTCGTGTTCCTGGCGTGCCAACAAATGCACAAACAAGCAAACCATTCTCACCACAGCAATCTCCACGATTCGTGATGGCCACTCTATATATCATGTAGACATCGCCCAAGTCCACATACCACCACGGATTGTAGTCTCTTGTCGCGGTGTGGGTGCACGAGTTGTCACTGTAAGTCGTTAAAAGTTTACCGTCGACAGCGCGTGAAGCGTATCCAGACGATCCCGTTGTACTTTGCTTTGCAGCCTTACCCCGAGCCACTTCCTGAACACCTGACACGCGTACAACATTTAATATTACCAGTTACAGAGCGTTTAGTTTTGTAGTTGCCGACGCTTTTCGACAATAACCCTTAGAAGCACATGCAAAACTCGCATTTTTGCTTGGAAACTTCAGACCACTAGACCACTTCTAGCCACTATTACGCAATCTTCAGCAGCCTCGCGCCAAGCGCGAAGGGCAACGCCTTGCGTAATAGTGGCTTGAAGTGGCTCCTTCTGGTGTGCAGCGGCTTTCTCGTCTTATCATTTAGCGACCAAGGGGGTGGTCGGTCTCGGTCTTTTAAGAAAGACCATTTTACGGGGCCACCGTTGTAGACCAATTGCAGAAAAAGGTCATGCGGGAAGTTGTCATCTATTATTCTACCGATGGTCTCTGTCGTTCGGTTCCTTCTCTGCGTAAATAAACCGGGAAGGCAGACCACTAGCCACGAACACGACGTGTAAAATAAAATAGTAAAACATAGTTTTTTGCTCCCTTGTGCAACAAAGGGAGTCTATGTACTAACCCTCCGTCGCGCGCGCGCGCGCGCGTGTGTGTGTGTGTGTGTGTGTGTGTGTGTGTGTGTGTGTGTGTGTGTGTGTGTGTGTGTGTGTTCGTCCGCAGTAAATGTATAGAAACCTTAATATTGGCATTTTCTCAGAATCTACAAACAGCACAGGCACCAAACTTGGCATGCTGATAGACAGCCATAAGACCTTTCAAAATATATCATTTTGAATGACCTTGAGTCAAGGTCACAAACGCGGTCTGTTTGAAAATTTTACAATGGCATTTTCTTGGAATCTACAAACACCAGAGATTTTAAACTTTGCATGATGCTAGACATTGATAAGAACTTTACAGATATACATGTATTCGATTTGAATGACCTTGACCCAAAGTCAAGCCCATACAGTTTTGGGGAAAACTGTAATATTGCCAGGAACTAACAAACACCAGAGACACCTTACTTGGCTTGATGATAGATATTGATAAGATTTTTTTTTACAAACATACTCTTTTGAATGACCGTGGCCCATGTCACAAGGGAGCCATGGAGGCCACTGCCTCTCTAGTTAAATCTAGTTTCTATCTGGATAATGGGATCCCCTTCAGTTGACAGTAAAGCGGTGCAAAACCAGAAAATATACCTAAATAAACCACACACACACACACACACACACCATTACCACCACTACAACCACAATCTAAACAGTTTGCAGATAAAGAAAGAGAGGAACAAATAAATAAACGAACAAAGAAACAGACAAAGTAGACTCCTGCGCTGCCTCATTACTATTGCACTGTGAAGAACAAGACTTTGGACCGTGCAGTAGACAGCTAAGAACTGTGCTTGTATGGGAACGTGACCTTAGATTTTCTGATCCAAACACAAAGAAAACCAAACAAATCAAAACAAATAAAAACAAAACTATAGAAAAGAGTGAGCTGATTAGGGTGAGTAATCGAAGTGTACATCACATCCGGGAACAAAATATCAAGAAATTAAACGAGAGTTACCATTGTTATAAAACTGTTTTGTTGAGTGTTGACTGTTTCTATGAACTGATCCTGATACAGCGTAAGGGAAATAACCCCATTCAGTAAAAGTCTGACTACTTAACAAAGGAATTGTTACCAGCCATCATTGCGCAAATTGAAAATGCTTCGCAAAAAAAGAATTTCCGAAACATTCGCCCAGTCGGCCAGGCCATATTTTGGGCAATTTTGAGCGTTGATCTTAGGGAAGCTAAAAGCAAAACTCTTACATCTGCCATCCATACAGACGTTAAAAGCAAAACCCTTACATCTGCCGTCCATACAGACGCTAAAAGCAAAACCCTTACATCTGCCATCCATACAGACGCTAAAAGCAAAACCCTTACATTTGCCACCCATGCAGACAGCGCCGGGCGATCTACAGTCAGCAGTACTCCCACAGCCGGTGACAGAGACGAAGTACAAGGTAGAGTCCGTTGACGGCGTCAGGGAGTAGACAGAGTCCGAGTATAACGTGCACTGATGCTTCATATCTGGACACTTGCAGAAAGTGAAGGCCACGCAGAACTCGTCAGCTTCACATTTAGCAGAACAGCTGCCGATGTTCGTAACAGGGCTGTCGGAGGACAAAGCTCTTTTCACTCCATTGACGCTTGTTCCTTTGAGAACGATTGGCTCTACGAGATTAGGCAGACGGATGACTGATGCCCATTTGTCGTCAGAAGTGCCTGAACTCACTCCAGGTGCCATGTACACCCGACACACGCGATAGTCGCTGTCTGAACTGGAACATTTGGTACAGAAGTCCACAGCGTCGCACTTGGTCAGATCGTAGCAGAGGTCGATACAATCGCTGAAGGTCTTGACCCCAGTGTAGGATTTGGACGTTCCCCCCAGTTTCGTTTTCTCCAGGGTTAGGTCAGAGTTGTAGTCGCTGCAGTCGATGACCATTCCTTGACTTTGCAGTCTTTTGCAGTACAGTCTCTTGGTGGCCGTGATCATAGTCTTGATCTTCCTGTAGTCGATTCTGAGAGTGCCCACTGCGCTGCCAGGACCCATGAAGGTTTCTGAGAAGAGTTCCTCTATGGAGGTGAGGTCGTAACGGACGGGCAAGGGATTCTGCTTTACGGTGGAGGCCCAGGTCAAAGCGTCACCATTTTCAGGGGGAGGAGATCCGATGCTGATGGTCTTTGTCGTAACTTTGCTGTTGAACTCAGCGGCGGCTTCTTTTTGCTCTTCGCTGTAACTCACTTCGCCACTGGCACTGACAAACAAGCCCGAGTAGCTGGCGGCCACGGCGACGTCAAATCCACTTGACGACATCGTTTCGTAGTTAGAGCTGCTCATCTTATGTTCGTACGTGAATGAAGCTCCAAACGTCACTTCGTTTACAAAGTGTGTACCGAACTTGTCGAAGAAGTCAATGAAGTCATTTTCATCGTTCGAATTATTGAGTTTGACGACCCACTTGACAAATATCGAATGGAACGGGGGTGCGTAGTCCGGTAACAGTTTCATGAAATAGTAGTGGCATTTGGCTTTGGAGATGATCAGGACGTATTCACCCGAGGAAACTGAAGACGAAGCTTCCTGGTAACCGACGCTCGCCGAAAAAGAAACTCCCCATCCACCCCCACTGACGCTCGCGCTGGCTTGCATCGACCTGGAAAATTCACGGGATGACTTGATCACCTCGGAAGTAAAGGAGGTGATGCACGACACGTCGGGAACAGCGGCCACACCTTTAGGGAGAAACCACAGACCGTCAGCCGTTGTGGGATTACCGCTGTAGTCGCCAGTGAAGATGGGGCGGGTGAAGCCAGGGTCGTGACCTATACTGAGGGGAAACCCCTTTAGGCTGTCGTAACCCATGAGGCCGTAGTCTAAGCCCGGGAAGTAGTCTGGATGCGCTACGTCGCTGGTGTAACCGGTGTATTCTGTAAACAGATCATTTACCCAGTTTGTCTTTTGGTTCAATCGTCTTATACAAACATGACTGCTGAATCTGCAGAGGTTATAACAACTGTTCATATGCTAATTGTAAAAATACCTTAGACACCTGTCAGATTAAAAGGGTGCGGTTTACAACATTTCAACTGGGCTCTAGTACTGAATGTTCTTTATGGCTGAAGATTTTAAAGATAAGCGTTTCAGACTCTCACAACGACACACTGTGCAGGAGAAAAGAATTTTCAAGCTAGAATAATGTGTCTCCACCTTATCGTTAACTCAAATCACACACACCACTCCGGACAAACTGTCCCTGCCAATCGTGTGACGGTATGGAGTCTAGCAGTAATATCGTTCCCACTTCTCTTGGCAGCTGCAACTGGCAGTGCGTGTCGCAAGTTAACAGTGTAAGTTTTAAACAATCTGTATGCGATGCCAGGAAGTCTAGTCTTCATTGCAGTGTGCGTTTTGGGGTCATCTGTGTGTTTATTTGTTTGTCTCTCTTGATTTGTGTTTTGTGTGTTTGTTCGTCTGTTTGTATGTTTGTTCCAAGAATTCGTTTGACATCCACTTTGCTATCAGGAGGTTTTGTTTCTCTGCGTGTATGTAAGGGTGGGTGGGTGTTTGGGGGTTAACGTCCTTTTCCACCACATAGGGTGATATCAAAGACGGGGCAACGATGAAAAAGCCAGCATAAATATTTGGCCCCAGCCGGGATCGAACTGACGACTCGTGCATTAGAAGTCCAACGCTCTACCATTCGACCACCCCGGCTCCCCGGAGTGTGTTTGAGAGGTTTGTTAACTTGTCATGTCGCCGGCGACCACGTGCGTTGTATTCGGCTGTACACGGCCACTTGGCAATATCTATAGTCTGTTTCATACAATCGCGTCACTTCACTTGCAAGTGAAGTGGGCGGCAGCCGCATGTTTGGGCTCACGTTTAGGCTCATATCTTACCAACGACACCTTCAAAATGGATCATATTTTGCACACATCTAAATGTCATGTTCTTGTCGCCGTTATTAGTGTGAGTCGGTCTGTCGGCTTTGAAAACCTGCAGTATAATGTGTCTTTAAGACGCGTGTTTACCTATGTTTGTCTTGGCCCGATTTGTGCTCTTGGCACGCCTGGCAGTCACATTTAGGTCCGTAGTGAAAACAACACAATAGCTTTGGACGTCAAAAGTAATAATTCAAAAGAAATCATTAAATGTGGTTTATACCTAGCCCCCAACAGTTTATTTCTAGAAAATCCATCTCTCTCTCTCTCTCTCTCTCTCTCTCTCTCTCTCTCTCTCTCTCTCAAACTTCTACCTCTTAAACAGCATCTGGAGTTTAACAAATGCTTTCTGATGCACAGAATTGTTTACTACAAAGCCCCAACATATCTTCATCAACTATTTAATTTCGAACATGATAAACAACATAACACAAGGAACAGTCTGCTCCCAGTGCCTCGTCCAAGGGTTGATATATATATAAAAGTAGCATCCATGTGGAACTCTTTACCACTGAGTATCCAAAACGTTTCCAAATTCATAAACTTCAAACAAATTCTACACGATACGCTTATCTGACGATATATATAGAAATGTGTTACATACATGTTTTGCAATATTAGAGACGACTGTAAATTTCTTACTTGGCATACAGCCAGTATCATCAGCACATGCCACGTATGTTTTGATTTGTTTTATCGTGTGTATTTTTCTCTCCTGTATTTCCCCTAGATAGTGTATACTTTTTTTTTAAACTTTTTTTTTATTGTTTGTTTGTTTGTTTTGATTTTTTTTCTCAATACCCTTTAATGTAGAATAGCAGGACAGCATGTAAGATAAGCAGCAATGCCTAAATGCTCTATCCTGAATAAAAAAAAACACCGTTTCATCATCATCATCATCATCATCATCATCATCTCTCTGTGTCAACACGCGGGTCTGAAAATGTGGTTTACAAATAGCCCCCAATAGTTTATTTCTAGAAAATCCATCTCTCTCTCTCTCTCTCTCTCTCTGTGTCAACACGCACACGCACACACACACACACACACACACACACACACACACACACACACACACACACACACACACACTGAATAATACCCTCTGGTGCCGAATGGCTGTGGGGTGGCGTGGAATACGACCGGCACGGGGTTGGGGGGGGGGGGGAGTCAAGGCGGGGGACATTCCGGGGAGTTACACCGGGCGTCTGGCAGCGAAAGAGGTTAAACAATATGTGCATTACGCCAGGAAGTCTGACAATGAAAGTGTTGTAGTTACCAATCTTGTACTGTCCAGGATCAGACGGGGCCACGGCAACATCTCGTGTGCTTGGTTTGACCTCCTTTGTAGCAACATAGGCACTGTCTCTGCAAGACGCGTATTTATGGGATCAGATGAACAAATAGCGCCGGTAAATCAAGTTATTCATAGTCTACATTGTTTATAAGGGTCTGGAAATATCCACAGCAGACGGCGAGAGCGAAACACCCGTAGAGAATCCCCGACACTCGGCCCGAATGAAAGATTCCACACAAACGTACTTCAGCTGAAAATATCGTACCGCGCATGAGTATCCCACGTTTTTGGCCCTTCTTTCGGTTTTGTATCCGAGAAGCAGACAAGAGTAACGGTCTTGTAACGGCTTTGATTGATAGATCTGGATGTTTTTTGTCGTCTGTGCGTTGCAGAGAATGTAAATATTGACGGTTGCTGAAGCCGCCATATAGGTGCTTATAGACATAGTTAGCGAGGCAGGGTCTGGCGAAAGTTACGATGATTTGGATGATACGTGTAAGTCACAAACTGACAAGGAAAGAGTAAGGCCTGTGTGGCGGTGAGGGTAGTGTTACAAGTGAAACTAAGATTCCTTTAACGGTGAAATGTCCGAAACCTGAAGCACAGCTGGCGGAAATCAGTAGGAGGTGAAGCTGTTCTCGTGTTCGAGGAATTTTAAGAGACAAGAGACAAAATATGTGTATCATGCATGTGCATCAGTCCTATTAAACTAAACTGAATTTGATTGAATCAATTATGATTTTTTGTGTGAGGCCTCTGATGCACAACCTCAAACGTACTTGGTAGAAATTAATTGATTCTAGGATATTTGTAAGATTTTTACCTAATGAAGGGACACTTGCCCGCACTCGACAATTTTTACTATTCTGATGTGGTCAGGATGTTTGCATGATAACTTAAAAGGTCCATCAAGAACACCACACACACACACACACACGCACGCACGCACGCACGCACGCACGCACGCACGCACAGATTGAAATCCCTCTGTGAAGTCGAGGAGTTAGGTATTCAGGGCTTAACGCCGCGCAAGCAACAAAGACTATTTCGCGGCTAGTGAAGTCGAGGACGTGCTTATATGCCGCGGAGGAGTCAAAAAAGATGAAGAGTGCTATGACCGTTTATGTACGTTTACCACTTAATACGTGGTATATATAGAACCAACATCGCCTACTGATATTATCCAGTCAGCTCTGATTGCTTGTTCACGGAAATAAAACGACGGACGAAAGTAAGTGTCCCGATGTCTTGCTTCTCAGACAAATTTAGGAGAAAAAAAAAGGCCTGAATATTCTTACGGTTCCTTGTTAGCTGCCACAGTGGGTGTGAACGTCACCAACACCACTGTCAGCATGACAGCAAAAGCCGGTAACTTCCATGGCTGGAACACACACACACACACACACACACACACACACACACACACACACACACACACACACACACGTGAGTGCGTTCAAGAGCCATAAGCAAACCTAAAATTTGTAGTTATAATGAAATACCGGCGTAAAAGAATTTCAAAACAAATGACAATGTTATCGTTTGCAAGTTAAGTATTTTTTTTTTTTTTAAAGTCGTGTTTCAAGTTTGAAAGCTGCTGATATTTTGCAAACGCGTGACATGTCGATACTTGAGAACATTTCCTTGAATTATGGCGACTGATGTCCCAGTAAGCAGCCTTGCCGGGCTCTTTGTGAATAGAATTATAGCTAGATGGTGCCGTGTGTGTGTGTGTGTGTGTGTGTGTGTGTGTGTGTGTGTGTGTGTGTGTGTGTGTGTGTGTGTACACAATACGTTACCTTGAATCGATTCTTCATGGGCATCGCACTATTGACGTCACCCGATGAGGTCATCACTCGAAGCCCCATTACGACCCGCTGGGAAAAGCTTCGCCACAAGTGAAGGTTTTCAGTCTGAAGTGTTTACTTCAATCCTCACAAGCGTCTTGTTAGAAAGGAAATTTTAGAATATAAAGGGTTTGAATGTCAAATAGTCATAATGCATACGATATGTACCACCAGAATTAAAGTCACATTCCTCTGTAATAGAGTAGTTGACTAGTTGGATGGTTGGTTTAGATCTTAAGAGCGGTTTTACAGTGTGTAGATAATGTATCACTGAACGTTATCGTGCGGCCAATATTACCGACACTCAAAGCAGTCGTACGGGCTTAACTAGCTGCATAAACTAAAATGTACACTAGTGTGAGACAGCTCTAGTCTCAAATGGATTACACAGGGACTGTCATCAGCGTGCAATAAACATCCAGTCCCTAAACCAGTCGTAAACTCTCCATAGGTTTTGTTTATTCATCTCCTGCAAACCGTTTAATCATTAATTTTGTTTCTTCATCCCAAATAAAACTCGTATTCTGTCTGACAATTGAGTTGGCGTCACACCTGTCAATCATTCGCAAGGGCAGTAACTCTCTAAAAAAAAGAACGACTTTCTCAGAAACGTTTATTCCAACCTGAAACTGATTGATCCTGTGTAGCACCCCTGTATATCACAACGTGTCAAAAGGTAAGTGACGTAAACCAGCCGGATACTGAACACAACGTCATCTGTTTTAGGTGATTCATTTGATTTCGTGTGCACAAAGTTTATGTGATCTTTTGTTACTTGGCCGTGATATCGCTCTTGAACATGACGTCATTCTTGACCGTGACGTCAAGATGGCTGATAGCTTCAAGAGTTACAGAACACAGAACAGATCAATGCATTCACTTTGGGACGGCCTGCGGGGGGGGGGGGGGAACCCTGCGAACAAAGCCCGCAATGGTGAAGACCAGGTGGGGGGGAATCCAGTGAAGTCGGCCTTCAGAAACGACCATCAGATGTCTCACTGGACCAAGAGTCAGCAGACACCCGTTTACTGACCTCCTCTCGGAGGAGATTTTAAAAGAGCAAAAGACAGGTGAATGGGCCGATACAAGGAGAAACAAGAGTAAAGAAAGAGCAAAAGGGGTGGGGAAGGTCGGCGAAATCAGCCCCGCCGCGTAAAGGCGAGCCCATAGGACCGATTAAAATTAAAGGAAAGTGGACAGCAGACAGTTTGAAGCTACTGAAACTCATTATTTATATAACAGTGACGTTACACAATAGAAGAGTGAATCTGGCATGCAGTAAGAGATCGCCAGTCACGCTGTTCCCCTTGGTTTCCTAAGCCTACACTCAGATGACTCCACATCTTGCAAATCTTATGAGCCCGTAGGAATTTCATTTAATACTCCGTTCCAACGGACCATTTTCTGTTGTTGTTTTTTTTAAACTCTAAAATAAGTCCACAAACTGTGATTGTTGAGCCCCATAGGAGGCCCCTAACCTGTTGGACTTTAGGACATAGTCCGTTTCCATCCACTAGAAGAGGCCCCATGGGCTCGCCTTCACGCGGCGGGGCTAATTTCGCTGAGCTTGCCCACCCCTTTTGCTCTTTCTTTAATCTTACTTCTGCCTCCATCGGTCCATTCACCTGTCTTTTGCTCGCTTAAAATCTCCTCCGGGGGGAGGTCAGTAAGCGGGTGTCTGCTGTCCAGTGAGACATGTGAGGGTCGTTTCTGAAAGCCGACTGAACTGGATTCCCCCCCACCTGGTCTTCACCCTGGCAGGCTTTGTTCGCAGCACCCTGCTGGTGCTGCTGAACACCTGTCATGTTGAAGACCTTCACAACACACCCCTCTCTGGTGCGTTGTTTTCCCAAACCGCCTCACGGTGGGGAGGTTCCGTGTTGGAGCAGTCTGTTCTCCAACTGCATCCCAGGCATGTTGTCTTCATTGGCAACTGAGGAATTTTCCTTCCTACCTCTCTGTCTATCCCTCACCAGACCATTCGACTGTCTCTTTCTCTTTAAAACCTCCCGAATTTAGCTGCTCTGTCCTTCCTCTCATCTCTTAGCTGATGTCTAAGTTCGGCCCTTTCATCTATATTTCTTCTTTTTAGCCCCTTACTCACGTCTGCACTACCAGTGGTTAGGAATAAGTAATGTTGGGCATATGCTGCGAACTGGTTTATTGCGCCTAGGAGATGAGAGTTGCAATATTTGCTGTATATGCGCTTAGTATAGTATTTATCTTTGTTTTACCTAGTTGTAATTATTTGTTTTCTACGCTTTTCTGTAACCGGGAGTTCGAGAAATTAGCATGAAGGTGCAGCGTCTCCTGCATGTCGTAGGTTTATATTGCCCCGTAGATCAATTTGCATCCTTTGTCCAATGTTACATTTTCTGGGTTTTTTTTTTCACGTAGTGCAGACATACTTAGCGGCGAATTAGTCTCGTGGCTTGCGCGGCTTTACGCCTCAAAAACTCACTCACTCTCTCCACTAGAAGACTTCATTGGCAAACAGGACAAACCCAACACAAACGTTTGGCTCCAAACCAGGACTCGAACTCATCACCATTGAAAGCAATGGGAACATTGAAATCCCACACTTTACCACCTCTGCCCATTTCGGGCGAAACAAATTAATCATTATGAGATTCATATGGATAATGTGCTCTGACAGAAATGGACAGAATTTGCTCATCAAGTTTGTTTTTTTCATCTTGGATTCTCTTCTTGCGTTCAGCGTTAATATCAAAATTACCTACGAAAATGTTGCGAAATTACACTAGAACAGTAGAGAGAAAGAGATTGAAAGGCAGATACTCACAGGACGTTGTAGAGAATGGCAGGACAGCTGACGAGAAGATCTGCAACCTCTGGTCGTTGTCAGGCAGGTAGATGAAAGTGTTCACAGGACGCACAGTTTATATGCACAGCTTCACACAGTGAATCATCGCCATATATCACTTACTTTTCGCAGGCAAAATAACAGGCTGCAATAAAATTGTGAACAGCCAATCTGGAATTCTTTTGATCATCATCATAAACGCTCTTTGGAGCTACTGTCGCGTTTAGAATGCAACATGTGTGAGAGAGAATTGGTGGGAAGGGGGGAGAATGGGGGTGGGGGGTGGTGGTGGTTGTGGGGGGGGGGGAGGGGCGGGTGAGGAAGAGAATTTGGAGGGAAAGCGATGCGAGGTTATGTACATGTGTGTTTGGTGTTCATGGAGGGTACGCTGGAGCTGTACGCCAGTGGATGACAGACATTGATTGATTCCTAGGGCGGGGGGAGTCATGGCTAACCCCTGAGTGATCGGGGAAGGCACATCCAACCGAACAAATCTTTGGGTGGTGCCTAAGCATCGGAAAACGTCAGGCTGATAGGAGTAAAAAATAATGGCAGCGGACCGAAGCTGTACAAATGACGTTTACTAGGTGAGCTTGATTGAATTGTCACGACTTGAACTGGCCGTTTGCGGATGTTAGGATGGGATTCCCTATGGCGCACACCGAAAGAAGGAATGACCTCATTGCTATTTTAGAGTAATCTTCCATTTTATACATTGTCTCACATTTACCAACGCATCAATTCGTGTGCATGTTCCTGCGACATTTTCACGAAAGGATCTGGTATTTCCTCAATCAGTCTCACTCCGCGTTGTAATTTTTCCGTCGTGGTTGAAGGTAGGAAGTGTGTTTTGGTGTACTGTGTCTGTACGTCCAGTTTTGGCCCGTTTATTTCAAAACGAAGATTGTAAAAATCAGTTTGAGCCGACAAGCAAAGTAACGTCGCGTCCTATCCGCGTCTTAGCTGCCGACTATTCAGTGAGTGGTTTTAAAAGTCTACTGTGCTAGAAAAATCTTACTTCAAATTTCAAATAAACGCCTTTACGAGCTTACAGTTCAAAATAGTACAGATTAGGCAGGACTCAGATGTCTTGAACTGTTCGCACTCGCTCACTCATACCAGTAACGCACTGCTCTCGGATTGTAATCCACAATGTCGCTGGCCTGTGTATAACTCAAAATTAATAATTAAATTATTGTCTCCTGCTTCCTCGGCCACCGTGTAGAAAATGTATGTGAATTTGACAGACGAGATTCAAAATTTGTCAACATGTGACTTTTGCTAGATATTGTTTTTCCTGAGCTGTTCGAAATAGTTTCGCAAGTCTTCCTTGTCCCGGCATTGATATCACTCTTATACCCACCCACCCAACCTTAACAAGCCCACCCCTCCAACCAAGACAGGAGACTCACGAGACACTCAACCAACACGACAAAAACCCGCCAAAACATAGAATACACCCCAATCGTATCTAATCCATTATACAAAGGATCCGAACAAACCACAACAAACATCAACCGAAATCGCATAATATTATCATCATCAATACTGATCCTTACATGTGGGAACGTCAGACTTCTGGAAACATGCTTTGAGTCAATGGGTGGATCATTAACATCATATGTGTGGTAAAGTTAGTATACCACTGCAGGATCAAATTATTTGGAACAATCCTCGTATTGTATTTAAAGGTAAAGTTCTATTCTTCAAAGTTTGGATTGACGCGCATGTCCACTATGCTCATGATGTAATGGATGCTGACAGTTTCATTTCTTTTATTGAGGTTTGCATGAAAGTGGGGCACAAGGCCACCAGGCTGTTTGAATATAGCGCTTTGTGCATCGCATTCTAAGCTCGTGCAGTTAATGGTGTGACCCAAACGAACGTCGGACACACCTTCAGCCTAAGGGCATACGCCTACGTATGGCTCAATTGAAAACGGTTAACCCTTGTTCTGTTCAGTTTTGGCAGCATAAATACGGTATTTCTTTGACGCATTGGTCTCTCGGTGTCCAGTGCACGAAAGAAGAAAAATTGAAATTGCTTCATTGGAAGATTTTACACAATAGTTATCCCACAAACTTCTTGTTAAGGAAAATGGGATTAAGACAATCGAACAAATGCACGTATTGTGATGAAACTGATTTCATTGAACATTTTTTCTGGAAATGTAAGAAAGTTAGGCCCCTCTGGGAAATTTGTTTACATTTCATGCATTAAAAAAACGGAGCAGAACATTCAATTTGTCTTTATCTGAATCGAATGTGTTGTTTGGGTATCAGCCGGATAAGAGTAGAAACGGAGATGTGCAAATAATAAATCACTTAATACTCATTGCCAAAATGGTAATAAGCAAATAGAAAAGGAATCGGTAGTGACTACGAAGTGGTTACAAGTTAAGCAAACAAAAGCGACATAAAAGGGACAGAAACCACTTAACTTTCACAAAGGACGGCACGGGTCAACGTTTCGGCTTTCTCCTTCCTCAGGATACAAACAAATCAATTTAATCTAATTAATGCAATCACACACACACACACACACACACACACACACACACACACACACACACACACACACACACACACACACACACACACACACACACACACACACACACACACACACACACACACGTGCTCCACTGACTCGGAGGCCTCTGTGATGTGCTGTCTCTCTATTACACTACTGAGAGTGTGGCAAAAAACAAAACCCAGGATTTCGATGACATTCATGTTTTCCCCGTACCCAAATAGAGAAATTCCGAAAACACGATGAAAGGAATAGCGCGCCCTTTGATACACTTATCATATAACATGCCATTTGTCACGGTATGATTTTTAATAAAACGAACAAAGGGAGGTAGTTTTCCGGGCGTGTTTACACACAAACACACACGCGCGTATGTATGTCAGCTGTCACACGGTTTCAATGGTATCATATGTGTAGGTGAAGCAGCACAGTTTCCACAGCACAACGCAACATGAAAGGACGGGGTTGGGAGGGGAAAGGGGGGGGGGGGGGGTGTTCGCCAAAAGCAGTCAATATGTGTACCTCAAATACATCCTCCTCTCCCCCCCCCCTTTTCCCCCAGAACATGAATTGTCCCGTCCCCCCTTCCCCTTTTCCCCCAATGTAGCTGTCACGAAGTTGTGTTCTGTGTGTGTGTGTGGGGGGGGGGGGGGGGTTCTCGTGCGTGTTCTGAGTGGCCCTCACACACGAAGCACTCACTCCGTACAAGACAACACAAGGTGACGCCACCAAGGAACTGTATTGGATACGTAGACTAATTTATTCAAGATTACATGCATAGATCACTATGCAAATACAAAAGGGCAGTACTCAGCACAATTCTTAGAACAGTTGAATACAATAATTGTCACACAAGTGCTGGGCTTGCAAAATAAGTCACAGTCTTATAAACAACTAGCAGTAGCACTCAGGAAACGTTTCATTGCAAATACATGGATTTTCTCAATTACATCACACTCTGCTTTCAGGCCAAGCAACTAGAGCACACAGAGAGAGAGAGAGAGAGAGAGGGGGGGGGGCAAGCTCAGCAAAATCAGCCCCGCCTGGCGAGGGCGAGCCCATGGGGCTTGATGACTTATATTTTTAGATTCTGTGAGAAGGCAAATGTTTCCTTTTATGTTGCTTTGTGGGACTTCTAATGCTCGGGTCGTGAGTTCGATCCCGGCTGGGGCCAAATATTTGTGCTGGCTTTTTCCTCGTTGCCCCGTCTTTGATATCACCCTATGTGGTGGAAAAGGACGTTAAACCCCGAAACACCCACCCACCCACCCTGTTGCTTTGTGCTGTTGAAAGCTGCTTAACGTAAACCATGATATGAAACCATCGAAACCGTGTGGCAGCTGACATACGCGCGCGCGTGTGTATGTGTAAACACTCCTTGCTTTGTTCCTTTTGTTAAAAATCACACCGTGACAAATGGCATGTTATTTCATAAATCTATCTGCCGTTGACATCAAACGGCGCACTATTCCTTTCATCTTGTGGAAAACATGAATTCAGTTTCATCGATGTACTGGGTCTTGTTTTTGCAACAGACTCTCAGTAGTGTACCTAAACTCTTACTAAATTTAGAAGTACACTATCAATTATACATGTATTACTGTACGATTATAACCACAGTGTGCAGAATAAATACGCTTGAGGGGGAGGGAGGGTGTATGTGTGTGGGGGGGGGGGGGAGGGGCGGTCACAACCCTAGTTTACCGCTGACAAGAGATGACAACTATAGAAGATGCTTGCTAGTTGTCGTCGTCGTAGCCGTTGTTGTTGTTGTCTTTTGTTTAGGATTTATTGTTAATGATAATGCTCTTATTGGGGTTATTAGGGTGGGTTTTTGTTTGTCCGCTTTTTTTTGGGGGGGGGGGGGGGGGGCTGAAAACGTTTCTTTGATTGGTTTGTCAGTTTTGTATGCTTTGTTTCGAATTTGCTCAGTGTAGGTAGAGGGGACGAGGTGGGGCTATAGAGATGGCGTGGATGTCGTGTAAGAAAATAAACACATTCTGTGGGACTGTGGGATGCGTGCCACAAATACTTATTTTCCTTCCTTTAACAATCTCTACACGTAGTTACAGATTAATCAGTGATCACTGAATAGATTAGTTAGCTGTCTAGTTCTTTACGCAGCCGCTAGAATTCTTTCATTCCAAATATATTATATGAATGGCAAGGAATAACGAATAGTAGTTTGCTGCCTGTTACTGTTGTAATGTTTACGTACGATGAGCATTTAAGTTCGGTGTTATGTTTATATTGTTAAGTTGTTTCTCTATAGAGAAACAACTTTATGAGACGGGGCAGATTTTGCTGCGCGCAGCAGCAAGTTTCAGTGATACAAAACAAGACTGTGACGTTTCTCCACACAATACTTACTTTCACGCACACAGTGACGTAACGAAATCTGCATCGTAGACACCTTACGTGCACACTATGCTGCTGCGTTCTTTTTGGCGGGAATGACGTGTGTCTGTGTGTGTGTGTGGACGGATGTAATGATGGCTATCTCCTAAACCACCTCGTTGGAGGCCTTTTTACTTTGAGATAAAATGGGAATTCACCTTCTCCAGAGCTACCTTTCACGATTTTTAGCCTGCCGCATTTTCAGAAGAGTTATCGCCGATTTTAAAAAATCGGTCATGTTACGAATTTTTTCGAAGAAAATGTTCAAATGGCTTCATCTTCTGAAAGTGGGAAGATCATCCAATTATACTGCCTGTTTTCGTAGCACAGCTCTGTAGCTCTGACAGGTTTTGTGTAAGAAAAATATTTCCGAGGTAGGGGTTGTTTGCATATAAGGCCAAATATCTATGAAAAGACTCCTTCAAATTACTCATCATTCCGGTATTTTTGTCACTTATGCCAACTGCACATATGACATGAACTACTGCACTATTATAGCTTTAGTATTATGAATAACAGAGCTTTTAGATAAACACATTTTTTCTGCGAGAAGCGCTGGTCAAAAAAGTTCCAATTTTGCAATTTCGTAAGTACAACTCGAGGCACTTAAGTCCACGTTTCATCAGCTCTCTAGATCTTCCAGATTTTATATCAAAATTAATTCAGTCACGGAAGTCACAGAAACAACAAGGAAATCACAAGATATGAAGAAGTATCACCTGACAGACGAGCAGCTTGAGGCTGACGTCAAATGTTTGGTTCACAGACAAAATCTGCAAGTATCGTCACTGCTTCCGACATTTCATCAGCCCTCTAGATCTTCCAGATTTCATGTGAAAAATAATTCAGTCGGAGAAGTCACAAAGCCAACAGGGAAATCACAAGACATGAACAAGGAGGAACGGCCCCGTCCTACAAAGTTGTTTCTCCAAACTTCATTTTATTTTGTCTGTTTTGTTGTTATTGTTGCCGGTTCTCTCCATGTTCTGCCAATGACACTAGATCCTCTACGACCTCGACCGATTAGTCACGTGACTGGGGGTGGGGCCGGGTGGGGGGAGAGCGAGAGAGAGAGAGAGAGAGAGAGAGAGAGTGGGTGGGTGGGTGTTTAGGAGTTTAACGTCCTTTTCCACCACGTAAGGGTGATATCAAAGACGGGGCAACGAGAGAAAGGTCAGCACAAATATTTGGCCCAAGCCGGGATTCGAACTCTCGACCCGCTCCAAGTCCAACGCTCTACCATTCGGCTACCCTGGCTCCCCAGAGAGAGAGAGAGAGAGAGAGAGAGAGAAGTCAGTTCCTTGAACTAAACATTTGACGTCAGCCTCAGGCAGGTCGTCATACACAGACGGAGAGATGACGTCAGTTCCGCGAACTAAACATTTTGACGTCAGCCTCTAGCACTGCGATCGTCTGAGGAAGCTTGTTTATGTCTTGTGATTTCCCTGTTGGCTTTGTGGCTTCCCCGACTGAATTATTTTTCACATGAAATCTGGAAGATCTAGAGGGCTGGTGAAATGTCGGCGGCAGTGACGATACTTGCTTATTTTGTCTGGGAACTAAGCGTTTTGACGTCAGCTTCACACTGGTGGTATGACAGATGATGCTTGTGCATGTCTTGTAATTTCCCTGTTGCTTTTGTGACTTCCCTGGCTGAATTAATTTTTACATAAAATCTGGAAGATCTAGAGGGCTGGTGAAACATGGACTAGAATACCTTGTATTGTACTTATGAAATCGAAAATTTGGAACTCTTTTGACCGGTGCTTTTCGCAGAAACTTGAAAAAGTTATGTTTATCTAAAAGTTCAGTTATTCTAAATGCTAAAGCTATAATAGTGCAGTAGTTCCTGTCATATGTGCAGTTGTCACACTAGACAAAAACGCCGGGATGATAAGTAATTTGCAGTAGTCTTTTCATAGATATTTGATCTTATGTGCAAACCACCCCTACCTCGAAAATATTTTTTTTACACAAAACCAGTCAGAGCTACAGAGCTGTAGCACGAATACAGGCAGTGTGATTGGGTGAACTTCCAAAGTCTAGAAAATGAAGGAATTTGAACTACTTTTTCGAAAAAATTCGTAACACGACCGATTTTTTAAAATCGGCGATAACTCTTCTGAAAATGCGGCAGGCTAAAAATCGTGAAAGGTAGGTCTGGAGAAGATGATTTCCCATTTTATCTCAAAGTAAAAAGGCCTCCATCGAGGTGGTTTAGGAGATAGCCATCATTACATCCGTCCACACACACACACACACACACACACACACACACACACACACACACACACACACACACACACACACACACACACACACACACACACACACACAGACACACGTCTCACAACTCCCGCCAAAAAGAACGCAGCAGCATAGTGTGCACGTCAAGTGTCTATGACGCAGGTTTCGTTACGTCACTATGTGCGTGAAAGTATTATTGTGTGGAGAAACGTCACAGTCTTGTTTTGTATCACTGAAACTGACTTGCTGCTGCGCGCAGCAAAATCTGCCCCGTCTCATAAAGTTGTTTCTCTATAGAGAAACAACTTAACAAGCATCCTCAGACGATCTCAGTGCTAGAGGCTGACGCCGGTCAAAAGTTTAGTTCACGGAATTGACGTCATCTCTCTCTCTCTCTCTCTCTCTCTCTCTGTATGACGACCTGCCTGAGGCTTACGGCAAATGTTTACTTCACGGAACTGACCTCTCTCTCTCTCTCTCTCTCTGGGGAGCCAGGGTGGCCGAATGGTAGAGCGTTGGACTTTCAATGCTTGGGCCGAGAGTTCGAATCCCGGCCGCTGGGGCCAAATATTTGTGCTGGCCTTTTTCTCGTTGCCCCGTCCTTGATTCACCCTTTTGTGGTGGAAAAGGACGTTAAACTCCTAAACACCCACCCACATACCCTCTATCTCTGCCTCTCTCTCTCTCTCTCTCCCCCTTCTTCCCCCACCCGGCCCCACCCCCAGTCACGTGGCTAATCGGTCGAGGTCGTAGAGGATCTAGTGTCGTTGGTAGAACTTGGAGAGGGGAGAACCGGCAACAATAACAACAAAACAGACAAAATAATATGAAGTTTGGAGAAACAACTTTGTAGGACGGGGCCGTTCCTCCTTGTTTTTGTTGATGTTGTGATCGTAAATTGTACTGTCAAAGTCAACTTTCCCCATGTAGAACATCAAAGTTTCTATTATTATTATTATTATTATTATTATGTGAGTTAGACAGCTTGTTGATTCGTTTGTTTGTTATTCATTGTGCTAGTCGGTCGGTCGGTCGCGGTCGGTCGGTCGGTCGGTCAG